>ML321650.1:0-89270 GCA_005239505.1 Nicotiana paniculata | reverse complement strand
GTACCTAGCGCTAGTTTTATCCTTTGGCCAAACTAATTTCAAACTTTGTTTTAGTTGACTTTTTCATAATTTTACAATCCTTTAAATGGTTAGTTTTCACTCCATTATCAATCTTTTCCTTTACTGTTAATTAGCTTTAGTTATAAAAAATTAAAAAGATAAGTTTATTCGTTGTAACTAGTCCATAACTTATGGCCTTATATTTAATTCATAAATTAAGTTAACTCATAAATACGTTGGAAAATCTTTAGACGCACTTTATATATTAGCCCATGTGTTCATACCCGAACCTCGGGTTGATATGCTAAAACAATAAAAGGATCATGTGCGCATTCCACGTCTCGATTCCTTTAGCTTTAAAATAATTATGTTATAACCATGTGTATATTCTGTTCCTTGGTGTAACATTTAATTTCCAAGAAGTACCTTGTGTGCGTTCCGCATCTTGGTAAACACAATTAATAAAAATATAATAATTAATTAAGCGATAACAAATAAGCCATGATCAATAAAATACAAGAATAGCTAAAAAATTAATTTAAGCCTTACATGAGTCAATAAAGCAACCGTGCTAGAACCACGAGACTCGAGGGGTGCCTTACATCTTCCCCTCGGTCAACAGAATTCCTTACTCAATCTTCTATTTTCGTAGACCATGAAATAAGAGTCAAACCTTCCGTTTGAAAGGGGATTCAAATAAAAGGTGACTTGGAACACCAAAACTTCCAAGTGGCGACTCCAAATAATAAATAATCCCTTTTCAAAACATCACTTTGATTGGAAAAACTCTTCTAACTCAACCTCATAATAGGGTTGTGTGGCAAAAAAGAGGTGTGACAGTTGGCGACCATAATTGACGCGTTTGATAGGAAGGGTTGAGGGCACGGGGTTCCTTCCTCGTGGTGGTACGCAACCACAATCTCGAAAGCCTGGTAGACTATGTGCTCACTTCCCTCTCTTGCTTCCAGGCATGGGGCTAATGGGTCCCTGTAAATAGATTTCTCATCTTCCCCATGGACCACGATTTACTGGTCCTCATATTCGAACTTAACCATCTGGTGGAGAGTAGATGGCACTGCCCCTGCTGCATGGATCCAAGGCCTCCCCAGGAGATAATTGTAGGAAGTATCCATATCCATGACCTGGAATGTCACTTCGAAATCTACCGGGCCGATTGTCAAGACCAAATCAATCTCCCTGATCGTGTCTCTCTTGATACCATTGAATGCACGGACGCACACATTGTTGGGCCTGATTCTCTTAGTCCCGATCTCCATTCTTTGTAGGGTCAATAGAGGGAAAATATCAACCCAAGATCCACCGTCCATCATAACCCTTTTCACATAGTAACCCTCACATTTAACAGTTAGGTGGAGAGCTTTGTTGTGGGCATCCCCTTCGGGGGCAAGTCATTCTTGCTGAATGAGATCCGTTTGACTTAAAAAAATCGTTCTGCCATTCTTTCCATTTGCTCGATTGTGGTGTTGGCCGGAACGTATGCTTCGTTAAGGCTTTTGATCAGGATCTTCTGATGCTCGTTTGAATTTACCAGCAAGGATAGGAGTGAGACCTGAGTGGGGGACTTTCTGAGCTCCTAGCTTATGGCATATTCAATGGTTTTCATATTCTTGAAGAATTCTTCTGCCTCTCCGGCACTGATCGACCTTTTAGGCGGAAAGCGTTTCAGCTTGCTTTTGTTTAGTTCTCCCAGGTCAAGGTATTTCTCTGATGAGTTTATATCGCCTGTTTCCCCAGTAATCACTTTCCCTTTTTACGTCACCACCGTCTTGTGGTAATTCCAAGGGACGGCAGTAGTATTCTTCATGGGAGTTAACGACGTGCGGCTAATAACCATGGGCTCATTCAGCCTTGGTGAAATAATTTTCCCCCACGCCACATACGTCCCTTTCGGAACGTACATTTTTGGGCCATTCATTATTGCCTTGTTGAATTGTAACCTTCTGGGAGGGTTCAACACACTTTGTTCCTTCCTGTGTGCCTTGGGGATGTAAAAGACATCGTCTTTAGAGGGTCCCCTATTTGTTTCAGCCTCAGCCTTTTCCGTGACCTGGGGGACAGGGTTACTCTTCTTCATCTCCTTGACTGGTTTGGGTGCCGCCTTGGGTTTTCTTTCCACATTTGCGATGGAGATGATGGCCTTTAGAGTTGGATCGAAACCCTATTCCTTGCAAATCATGCCGATGACGGGCCCATGATTGTTAGTGGGGAGTGGATTGTCGTCACATTGGGAGCTGCTTCGTCCCTTAAAACCACTTTCTTTTGTTCTATAAGGATTTCCACGGCCTTTTTGAGGGTCCAACACTCCTCCGTGTCATTCCCTCCTCCTCCGGAATGGTAGGCACAATTGGTTCCCGGCTTGTATGATGCTGACACTGGGTTTTGCCTGGTCGGAGGTACGGGTTGTAGAAGCCCCATCTGGACTAATTTTGGGAAAAGTCTTGAATACAGCTCCCTGATAGGAGTGAAGTTGTGTTTCTATGGTGGTTCATGGGGGTAGGTGTTGTACGAGTAGTTTTGGGGAGGGCGTGGATTATATGGAGATGGGGGGGTGGTTGTTTCTCGGAGGTTGAGCTCTATTCTGATTGTATAGTTGTTGCGTCCTGGGATGTGGTTGAGTGCTCATTACCGCGTAAGGAAGAGGGGCAGTAGCATAAGCTGTGTCTTGGTGGATAGTAATGTTGGGAAGCTTTGGGAAATGGACGTGGGTATTGTCGAGGCTTCCTGACATCAGAAACCATCATGGCCCCTTCTTCTTTCTTTTTTCTATTGGCTGCACTCCCGGATCCGCTTTGGATGGCTTGGGAAGTTGCTCTTATGGCAGATTGGCTCAGAATGCGGCCAGTTTTTAGACCATTCTCCACCATTTCCCCAATTTTGATTTCTCCCGCAAATGGTTTGCCCATGGAGGACATCACATTTTGGAAGTAATCAGCTTTCTGTGCTTGTAGAAAGACGCTGACCATTTCAACCTCATCCATCGGAGGTTTGACCCTGGAGGCCTACTCGCGCCATTTGATGGCGTACTCTCTGAAACTCTCTGAGGGTTTCTTTTTTAGATTGGATAGTGAGTTCCTATCGGGAGCGATGTCCACATCGTATTGGAATTTCCAGACAAAGTCCCGTGCCAGGTCATCCCTTATGTGCCAGTGGGATATATCCTGGTCCATGTACCATTCTGATGCAATTCTCGTCAAGCTTTCTCCAAAATATGCCATGAGAAGTTCCTCTTTCCCACCTGCTCCCCGGATCTGGTTACAGTACCTTTTCAGATGAGCTATGGGGTCCCTATGTCCGTCATATTTTATGAACTTGGGGGTTTTAAACCCAAGAGGCAAGTGGACGTGCGGGAACATGCACAAATCTGCATAGGAGACGTTTTCTGCCCGCTCAGCCCCTGTATATTCTTGAGGCTTTGTTCAATACTCTTCATTTTCCGAGTTATTTCTTCGTGCTCGAGGCCTTTCTTATCTTGTCCCAAAGTGACCTCAAGCTGAGGTTGTTGGGGATATGCATTGGGAGTAATATGAGAGGTATCCAGATGGACGGACGGTGTTTGGAATGTGAATGCTTGCAGCTCGAAACTTGGTCCAGAGATATTCGGCGGAGCCGTTGCAGAGATTGGTGGCGTGGTGAAGATATTGGAAGACACACCGGAAAATAGGGCCTGGGGGCGAACCTCAGAAGGCGTTCCGGCAGAGTAAGCTGACATAGTTGGATATCCAAATGGCGTGGCTGGGTAGCTTATGGGGATGTTGGATGTCCCGCCTGCCCTGGGAATTATCTCTGGGAAACCCGGGATGGTACTGCGTGGTTCCTTACCATTGGACCATGCGTCCCACATTTCCAGCATGCGGCAACGCAGAGTCCTGTTCTCTTCAGCTGTTGCTGACTCAGACGTTGGGATGGCTAGATTTAGGTCTTCCACGGAAGAGTTTACGATTGTCAAGTGACTTTCAGACATTTCTATGCTTCCTTTTGATCTAGTGAAGTAAGGATGGGAAGCCAGGTTACCGCAAAACCAACCACCTAAAAATACCTTTTAGATTGAACCAACAAAATGTTAGGTTGAAGCATTTATCACATAGGCAATCAAACGTTTGGGGTATGCAATGCACTTGAGCAATTTAAATGCTTTTCTATATGTTTTTGCAACAGTTGTGTACTTCATCCCGGCTTTATATATCGGCTTTTCCCTTTTATCATTCTTACCCTTATTCTGTTATTGTTTCCGCTCTTTTGTTCCTTGCTCGGTTTCTTTCCTTATGGTTATGATCGAATCCTATGTGGATTGCCTACGTATCACGGCGCCACGTGAATCAAATCATCACGTAGTTCATGCTAGCAAAACCCAAAGGACAGAAATACATATTTTTCTAAAAGCTTCATTGTAAAAAATTTCATTCATTAAATAGAACACTTCTGATTACAGAAAACTTGTAACCCACTTTCGGAATTTCAAAATTTGCAAAACAGACTTGACACATATTTTATAAACACTACTGTGGACTCGGACATGACTACAACTAGAAAAATGAAATACAGACTCAACAAAACATCAAAAATACATCAGTGCTTCCGTTTCTCCAGGGGCCGGTGGGGCATCATTCGGCCTTGCCACGGTCCTGCATGCTATGTCTTGCTGGATGCGGTAAAGGTCGTCCATTATCTTTTGGATGAAGATCATAACCGTTGATAAGAAGGTGGTCCGATTCATATCTTCGCATTCCTGGCATTTGGTGACGATGTAGTCAGCTATCTCTTGGACCCTTCGCCTGATGACACATTTTTCTTGAAGTAGGCTCCCGATTTGATGGGATCTCACCTCTAAAGTCTGGGCGTCTTTGTGACTCTGCTCTTGCCATTGTTGCAACTCTTTTTCCAACTGAACCATCATGGCATAGCACGGTTCCATCTCTGTCTTAAATATTTTTGCCTGTTTGCCATTTTGTTCTCGAGGACGGCCAACTTTTCCTTCAAGCCTATGACTTCCTGATCATATTTCCTTTTTAGTCTCTGGACAAACTCTGTTCTTTCCTCTGCACTTCTTGTTAATCTTGTCCGAACTCCGGCCAGTTCTTCTTCAGCTTTGTCTAGATCATTTCCATAGCTGCACACTTTATGCCTCAGGCTGTTGATAAGCCTTTCATAAATTTTGCTTCTCTCTGGGTTCTCAGCAGCTATTTTTAATTCCTGTATCGGGGCCCGGAGAACTTCATTTTCTTGGGCTAATCCATTTTTCTCCCCTTCAATTGTGGCAGTATGTAGAATATTTTCAAATTTGATTTCCCTAACCTGGTCTTCCAACTTGCTTATGGTGGCTCGGTAGCTGTTTTCCTTTTCTAACCAAGTCCAATGCTCTTGTGTCTGCTCGGTGAATTGTTGCACTTGGGGTCTCTTTGCGGGTCTTTATTTCTCTTGATGCTCTCTGCCCCTTATGCCATACCAAGAAGTGTAGATGGGATCCCCTTCCCTTTAGATAAAACTCTCACCCGAGTTTGAGGTTCTAAAAACCTGCACTCGTTCCAGATTTGACGGACCCTGCCTTCAGGAAATGCAACTCTTGGGCATAACTCAATGGCTTGTTGGCTTAAGTCCTCGTTATGGGGAACACCCTGTTGTCTCCCCAACTGGTGTAAGACCCGGTGTGGGGCATATGGCTGAATGCTTCGCAGGCCCATTAACAGGAGATAGCAAACCTCAACAGACATATTGATAACCTCGTTGACAGGGAGCCACCCCAACGTCCATTCGATTTGGTCGGCAGTCAATGAACTCAAGTATGAGTGCCAGGCTTCCGTGCCCTCAGGAAATTTGTGGCCCTTTACCTGAGTACCATGTTCCTCGATGCAATTCAAATCGGTTAAGCCGTAGTTCATGTAGCCTGGGCGGTGACAGAGGTGCTCGATCAACCAGATTTGTAGAAGCAGGTTGCACCCCTCAAAGAACTTTCCCCCAGATTGGCAAACTGTCAGAGCATGGTAAATCTCGGCTAAGACCATCGGTATAAGTGTGCCATTGGATTTTTTCATCACGAAATCTTCCATTCCCACAAGCCCGATGTCTATGCATCCGTCACTTCTTGGGCAAATCAAGGTGCCCAAGAATGCTACCACAAGAGCTAGCCCCCGACGGGCTTCCCATTTAGCCTGATCTTTGTGAGTTAGACCAGTGTTGTTAGCCTCATAACCCTGGGGATCTCCATAACGTCTGTAAAGAAAATAGAAAGTGCAGAAACCTTCGGATAGGTGTGGGCCTTGGACGTCCCGACTAATCTTCAACAGATCCAAAAACTTATGTGGAGTCACCGCTCTGGGTGCCACTGGGTACTGACTTATAAGCTTGTCATTCAGACCAGCATACCCTGATATTTCCTCTAGCATGGGCATCAATTCAAAGTCTGAAAAGTGGAATACGTTGTGGGCGGGATCCCAAAACGGTACTAGAGCCTCGACGATGTCCAACCTCGGCTTGATTTTTAGAAGACCAGTAAGTCCCCCTAAAGCTTTCATAACAGACTTTCTACTAGCTTCCCCAAGTTGCTCCACCACATGGAGTCCTAGAGGGATTTCCTCGACTGCCCTGAAGGGAATGTTTTCAACCATATTCATCATGCACATTCGTTTTTTTGATTAAAACCAAAAAATTTGAAAAGTGTTATTTTTGCAAAGGATTTTGTAATAAAGAAAAATGGACCATCTTTGCGAATACGGCCCTTCAATACTTCGAGTAGGAAGTTTTTTAAGGCTATGTTTGCGAATTGGGTCGAAATTTAAAGACAAACCACATGCAGCCACTTTTTGCAAAACACGGCCTTCTGGTGCCCCACTTGGGCAATCAGGTTATCATGGCATCTCCTAATTATATTTAGGACTATACCCCTTGATTTTGAAAAATAGAGTTGGACCCGATGAGGGTTGCCTACGTATCCCACACCCATGAGAATCAAACAATGTGTAGTTCAGAAAAATCCTGGCTGATTAAAAATATACACTCGCTCGTTTTGTTTCGGAATATTATTTCTTTTTTTTCAGAAATTTTGGCAGAGTTTCGGGATAAATACGGGGATTTTCAAAATAGGGTGAATTTTATATTCTACCTCACTCTTGGTTTTCTGTTCGTTTTGTTTTAGCCGGTCAGTACACAAGCTGAAACAAATAAATGCATACGTAGCAGGTAAGATGCATCAGGGTAGTCTTTTCGTTTTGGGTGACCCAACCCTTGTGTTGAGTCCCCTAAGTCAAATGCACATGATGCAAATAAGCGTTCCTACTAGAGATCCGGCATGAGGTTTTGTTATTCTAGGTTTAAACCTGGGGTTTTGTTCTAGACCAGGCTTATCCGAGCGGACAGCTCGAGCCGGGGTCGGGGCAGCGTACCCGGAATACAGAAGCTTCACCGGCTTTGCAACTTATCCGTACCTCGTTCTAAAATTTGGATATGACTCTAAAAGAAAAAAAGTCACACGAAGTGCACACTTCCCAGATGGTTTAGAAGACTCAGAGAGAAACGGGTTTCGGCACAATTTATATATAGTTCAAATAATATCAAAGCGGTAAAAAGCGACATTTAGCACGTTAGGTTTAAACATGTAAAAATCAGATAATAAAGCCAAATAAAACAGTTTATTCTAAGCTCGAATTCTTAAATCCCGAACCAGAGATTCTGGGTTCTATGGTCCCCAGCAGAGTCGCCAGAGCTGTCACACCTCCTTTTTCACCGGTGAGGGTAATAAGGGAGTTTTTCCAATTAAAGTGATATTATTCGGTTTTGGGACTTATTATTATTTCAGAGTCGCCACCCGGATTTTTGACGTTGCTCCGGGATACCAGTTTGTTTTAAAATCCCAAACCGAGGAAATTTTGACTCTGTTTTGATTTGTCCACGACCAGAAATTCAAGTAAGGAATTCTGTTAAACCGGGAGAAGGTGTTAGGCACTCCCGAATTCTGTGGTTCTAGCACGGTCGCTTAACTATTAATATTTGGCCTAATTATTTAATTATTTACATATTTTTAACCTATTGTGCTTTTTAGCCTTTTTCACTTTTAGCCGCTTTTAGTATTTATGAATTTATCTTGAAACAAGTCACGATGGCGTGCACTTGTTTGTTTTTGGACATATTGCAATTATGCCACACGAAATGCACCAATGGTTGCTATATGCGTCTTATTTAGTTGTTTGGAGTGAGGGTCGGGGGCATGAGTTGCCACTCCCGAGTGTAGTTTATGGTAATTTGAGATAATAATTGATTCTTTTTGCAAATTTCAACCTAAAGATGTATTTTTCAACCTAAAGGATATGTGGAAGATTGTTTGAGCCTAAATTCACTTAGTCTAAAGGATAAGATTTTTGGGCTATGGCCATTTTTAGCCCAAGATTATTTCAACTCTTTTTGGCCAATCTTAATTTGGCTATTTTATAATAAGAAGTAAAGCTAAGCACAATAATTTAAGGCATGCATTAATGAAAAGAGATCTAATGTTCACAAGTATCATGTTCCCAAGAATCCAAATTGATGTGTTTGATTTGCAACAGAACATTTTTGGCTGAATGTGTTTTACCAATTTCAAAAAACGACCTAAATTCATGTTGTTCATTTCATAATTTATACACGCTGACTCCTATATTCTGTCATAATTCTGGAAATTTTTTGAGAGAATTTTTGAACAACAGATTTGTATTTTTGTATAAATTTGCGAAATGCAGTCCAAGCTAAAACAACTGTTCTTACAAATTCAATAGGTAAGGAAAAACTGTAGAAAAACAGATTTTTTAACGACCTAAATCTTGCCAATCTGAATATCCCAACTTATAGCATCTCGTAATTACATTTGCAAACAAAACATCATTTAAGATAACTACATATTTGAACCTTTTCACGTTCAACCAGGGCATTGCCTACGACTTTTGACTGTTCCCGTTCAAGTCCAGTGGACTTGGACGAATCTAGCATAGTTGGGGCCATTTTCAAATGTTAAACTGTCTAAAAGTGTCCGTTCAAATCTAGTTCAAAATTTGAAACTAAATACACACATTTCCTGAAATTACAAATATAATGTCCAGTCTTATATTACAACGATTCTGAAAATAAATTACAGCTTGACTACTATTATCAAGATACATTTTCCAGAAGAAAGAAAACTAGAATGAAAATCTTGACTAATTTGTTGACTCCAAACTCCCTTGAGGCCTTACGTTTGAGCCTTCTCTTTGTAATATGTAGAACACCCTCGATATAATTTAGGTGTTGTGCGACTACCAAAACCAAACTGACCATGAAGTGGTCAGTTATAATCATGATATTGCGTGTGTTTAAACCACACTATCTGGCAGAATTATTTATGTACTTTCTCAGTGTGAATATGATCATAAAAGGATAAACTCAACTACGAAATGTCATTTTCATAATTTGTACCTTCAGTCTATATTAATTTATTAATTGGGTTATTTAGACATTTTTAAGAGGATAAATCTGATCATAAAGGATTCAGATTCTTTCCTCTAAGGAGCCTTTGATTATCCACTTTATATACGTAAAGGGTGATTTTCAGCACCCTAAGCTACTGTTTATGCACTACCTAGGGGTGAATTTGACTATTAAAAAGCCAGATTCATCTACCCAAGTGCTAATACTAACATAATTTTAAACTCTATAGGAACTTTGATTATTTAGTCATTTTAGAGGATAAACCTGACCATTTAGAGGTTCAGATTCCTCAACTCTGATGCCTTTTTAACTACATACTTTGTACCCTTTTGAAGGGTAAACTTCAGCCAACCATAATAATGTTTGTGCACTCATCATGGGGGTTGGTTTGATTATTGAGGAATCAAACTCATATACCCTAGTGCAAATTACTTTAATATGCTAAACATAAAATTACCATCTAACTACCGAATGCTAAATGTATTGACAGAAACTTAACAAATAATCAAACTAATTCCAGGAATTGCATACATACATTCAAATAATAGTAACCTTACTTCAGTTTTATATCAAGAATGGAAGAGAAGGAGATTCATATTCATACAATCTTAACATAAACACAACACTAATCAACAATTTCAGTACAATTAATTTTATTTAAAGGTTCACTCTTACATACCTTTAAAGAGGAAGAAAAATAACAAAAAGACTTGACCAAATAAAGGTCAAGTATGAACAACAATCAGCAAGAAGGAAGAGAACTCAGCAGCAGTAAATAGAAAACCCAGGGATAAAACCAAACAGTCCAGCAAGAATTAACCCAGAAATCTTTTTGGGAACCTTTTGTTTTCGAATGGAAAATATTTATGTCTTTTTCTCCAGCTAGAAGAGAGTCTTTTCAGAGTGTCCAAAGTTTTTCCAAAAAAAAAAAGGTCCTCTATAGTCTAAACGGAGGGTCTATTTATAGGAGGCTTGGGGATGGGATATGCTTTGGCATATTCCTCATCGAAAATTCGCTGAAATTGAACTAGGACAACTGTCACCCTTATCCTTTGGGACAGCTACCTATTCCAGAAGCTTTCAACCCTTAAAATGACCCTAATACCCTTAAAAATCTGATTTCACAAGTCTAGAAGGTTACCCTTTAGGTAACTAGTGTTAGGTTTACTTGGGGTTACTCTTAACTCTAGTTAGTTAATCCTAATCATCTCACTTTAGTTAATTAATAGTCATTCTTAACTCGGATTAGGTTAGTTAGTTAACGGTTAGTCGATTAGGTTCCTAGAGTTGGTTTCCAACCATACTCATTAGTTAACTAGGTTTAATTTCTTCATTAGGTGCTAATTCTAGTTTAATAGCTTGTGGATTAATTTAGGTTGATTAATTTAGTCCCATAGACTTAGGTTAATTGGTTTACCTCAGTTAACTAAACCTAATTGTCTTTGACTAAAATCAGAGACTTAATTAACTTATAAACCTAAGTATATTTCCAAAAATTTGGTCACCTATACTGATTCATGATCATTCACTGGTTCAAAATCGAGTACTAGCCTAATTAATCGACTATCCTAATTTAACAAACTCAAGTAAACCACTAATCAATTAATCAACATAGATAATCATGCCTAAGGAAAATAGTAAATCCTAACAACTACATGCTTATTAGCATGAACAAAAACAATCAACTAATCTAATCAAACGAGGCAGGGGATCATAGAAACAATGCACACAGTGGTAAATCAAACAACGCCGATAAACATGATTATCAAGAAACCCTATTACTAATTAACGGGAAGAGTTAACCAAAACAGGCTTGTCACAGAGTTTAACTCATCAAGGAAACAAACAATAACAATGAAAGAACAATGAAAGAGAAAACAAAGTCTTGGCTTTGGCTTAAACAAGAAACAGACAGGGACTGAATAATAAGAAACAGAAAAGGCTAACCTAAACAAAAACAAAGAACAACAGTGACCAAACAATCCAAATTTACATGATTCTTCGTAGTAATATGATAGAAACAGATAAAAAGAAAAGGGAATACCCATTTAAAGGGATTTGGACGGAAAACTTAAAGTCGCTGCACTTGGAAGAATCCCGGCGGGGTTTGGAAATGATCCAAACCCACATAAATCAATAGCTCTCATTAAGAGCGATTGACTCATATAGCTTTGAGCCATTAGTTATTCTTGAATCGGCCGGACATGGGGTTTTAGGGTTTCAAATGTTTTAGATCTGAAATTGGAGATTTTTGGATGTGATTTTAAGGAAACCAACGGTGGGGTGTGGTTGAGGGTAAAGATAGGATGGTCTTGGTGAATTTTGGTCTAGATTGGTGGAGCTCCGCCGACGATGGGCGATTTCCGGTCGGCGGAGCAGGGTGGTGGTACGGTGGAGACAGGTGAGGTGAAGAGAGAGGAGTGAGAGAGACATATAGGGGGGGTGTAATACTTTGAGTTCGAATGGGGTTTGTGGGTAGGGTTTGGAAAGCTTTATACTTAGGGGTCCTTAGTTTAGGACCATTGGATCAATAAGATCCAACAGCCGGGAGGCTTGAGGAGATGAAACGGGATGGTTTGGGATGGGCGTTGGGGCAGGCCGGGTAAAGGTGTATTGGGTTGGGTCATTTGGGTGGTGTCAATAAAGAATTGGGCCTGGGTCCTTCTTGGCCCAGGTCCGATTTTTAACATTCTAAGCTTAATTTTAAACTAATTAATCTAATTAAAATCAAACCTAATTAAATTTAAAAGATGCAATAATCAATTTCGTCTTTATCTTGTCTAATTATATATTAGTTAAGAATAAAATAATTAATTCAATACTCCTAATTAAATCTATATTTTTGTCAGATAGAAAAATAATTAATTTTAACAATTAGTTATAAAAACTACATTACCTCAAATAATCATCATTTGTTTGCTACTTAATTCAATTATTTATAAATAAATTCATAATTCTTTGATAATAACGATGCACCTAATTATGCAATTAAAAATAATTTTAAAAGATGAATTATAAATATACGATGCAAAACAATTCACAATTAACACTAAAATTCAACCAAATCCATAAGATTAATTTACTTATCTAATTTTGTCGGAGTATTTAGTAGGTGAAAAATTACATTCTCACAACCCATACACCCACGAGCCTGAATATGTAATTAGTTTCGGAATCCGACCCCAAACCGAGGTCTAAATTTCCAAACTTGTAAAATCCCCAATTCTCCTAAAATCCCTAATTTCTACCCTTAAATAACAAGATTTAGGCCTAGAAATCTAATGGGTGTTAATGGAAGATGAAGAAAATGGGTTGAAGAACACGAACCTATGATTTAGTGATGAAATCCCTCTTCAAAAATTTCCAAGGTCAGATTCTATGGAAAAGATATTAAATTATGGCCTATTCCCGTTTTTGTTACTGTTTTAAACCCCTGGACATACCCTCTACACGATCTCGAGAGGTCTGATGCGTTCGCATTGCACTAGCCCTATTGGTGTAACGATCCGGTCGGTCGTTCCGTGAGATTAGCCTCGTTTCTCCCGTTTCAGCTTTGTTATGTGCTAGTTAACCTAACTATTATGTGTGGGTCGGTTGGTTCGGGTTCTGGGTGGTCATTGCCAGAATTGAGACACTTAGTCTCTTAAATTGGCTTAATAGTTGGAATAGTCAACTGGGAGTTAACTTATTGGTAAACAAACACGGAATGCAGATTGTATGGTTCGGATAGCTTCGTTAGGTTATTTGGGACTTAGGAGTGTGTTCGGAATGTTGTTTTGAGGTCCGGTGTAGAATTAGACTTGAATTGGCGAAAGTCAGTTTTTGGCGATTTCCGGTTGGCAGTGAAAAATAGGCTATTGGGTCGGAATGGAATTCCGAGAGTTGGAGCAGGTTCGTTGTGTCATTTTGGACACGTGTGTAAATTTTCAGGTCATTCGGATGTGTTTTGCTTGGTTTCGGCATCGTTGGTGATTTTTGGAAGTTTTATGAATCTTAGGCTTGAATCATGGGTTGAATTGGAGTTTCGATGTTATTTTAGGTCTTCCCAGGGTTAGACTAAGTCCGGGTGATCATTTATGACTTGTTTGTATTTTTAGTTGGGGTCCCAAGGGGCTCGGGTTGAGTTCGGATAGCCATCGAGGGATTTTAAGTTGGAATATAGTAGTTGATGTTGTTGGTGCTAATGTTACCGTACCTGCGGATAGGGGCCCGCAGAAGCGGACGTCTCGTCGTAGGTGCGGATTATTGTGGGTTGGAGGAGTCCGCGGGTGCGAGGTTTTTACCGCACCTGCAAAGCCGTAGATGCGTAATTTTGAGCATAGGTGCGGGGGCTGGGCTTCTAAGTGTTTTCCACAGGTGCGCACCTGGGACCGCAGGTGCGGGTCCGCAGGTGCGCGTAAGTGGCCGCAGGTGCAGAACCATTGGGCATGAGGGTATAAATTCCAGCCTTCACGATTTTTTTCCATTTCTTCAATATTTTCATCCGCGATTAAGCTTTGGGAGAGGGTTTTGAAGGAGGAAATCAAGAGGACTTTGTTGAGGTAAGATAATTGAACCTAAAACTCATTCCTATGTAATTTTTGGACTGATTTAGGGTAAATTTAGGGGGGAAATCAGTGTTAAATTGGGGGTTAGGGCTTGGATAATTGGAGACTTTGGTTGACTAATTGAAGGGGAAATTGTGGTCTGATTTGGATGTTTTAGGTATGTATAGAATCGTGGGAGAATTAGGATTCCGTTTTTGTGATTTTTATCGAGTTTCGAGATGTGGGATCGCGGGTCGGGCTTGGCCAATTTCGGGATTTGTGCCCAATTGTGATAATTTTTAATGGGTTTCGTCTTCCTAGCATATTTTGATGTTATTAATCTGATTTTGATAGACTCAGAGCATTTGGGAGCCAATTCGAGGGGAAAGAGCATCGCGGAGTAGTTTTCAGGTCGGTTTGAGGTAAGTAACGATTGTAACTCTAGACCTAAGGGTATGAAACCCCGGTATTTCACTTTGTTTTAGTAAACGAGGTGACGCACATGCTAGGTGACGAGCATGTGGGAATTCACCGGTAGGGATTGTGACTTGGTCCGTCCCGTGGCGACTATTATGCCGCGTATTTGATTGGAAATCATAAGATGTCCTGTATTTTTGAGGTTTCGATTATATTATGGGCAGTATGCCACGTTTGGGGCCTTGTGCCGATCTGTTTAGATCCCCAGGGATAGTTTTACACTATTCTCGCACTATTTTTGGTAGGAAATCTGTGAACTCAGTCATGTTTATTACTTGTTGCTATTTCACTGCTATCACAATGTTTTAGAATACTTTGAGGTATTTGGGGCTAAGTCCCGTGATGTTGAGATGAGTTGCCCCAGTGGCTCGAGAGGATGACTGAGTGAAGCCGAGAGCCGAGTTTGTGAGGATAGTTATGGATCGGGCTGCACGCCGCAACAGATATTATATGGATTGGGATGCACGCCGCAGCATATATATATATATATATATATATATATATATATATATATATATTGGATCGGGCTGCACACCGCAGCAATATAGCGCTTGGGCTGTAGGATCCCCTCCAGGAGTCCGTACATCCCTAGTGAGCGTAGTCGACTATTATGTGGATCAGGCTACACGCTGCGGCATATATATATATTATTTGGATCGGGCTGCACGCCGCAACATATTCTATGTGGATCGGGTTGCACGTCGCAGCAGTTTGCATAGATACATGGTACCTATTGAGTGAGAGTGCTGAGTGTGAGCATTGAGTATTGATAGAGGAGTCACTACTGACTGAGGGACCTTACGTATGAGTGATATTGTTCCCGAGAGGCTATAAAGTGTGAGATCATTGTTTCTCACTCATTTTACACTGAGTCTCTTTAATAAACGTTGAGTTAATGTTTTATGCAAGTTTAGAAGAGGAATTGGAAATTGTAAAGTATTTGGTAAATGTAGTCTTTTGATTACTCTATTTGTTTTCACTGGCACATGTTTTTATGAAACTATCACTTTTAAATGCTCGTCATTGCACTCAAGTCTTTAGTTGCTTTGCTTACTTACTGAGTTGGCGTACACACGTTACTCCCTGCACCTTTGTGTGCAGATCCAGGTACCATATTTGAGCGTTAGCTGATCTCCCCTTTGCTCGGAGTTTGCTCGAGAATAGAGGTAGTTGTTCGGTGTCCCCAGCTTTAGATGCTCATGACAGTTGTATCCGGGTGCTGGGTTGTGGTTAGATTTGATTTTTGTGGTATTACTGCTATTAATTATATCTTTAAAACATGAACCTTAAATGAATTTCTTTGAATTGTGATATTAAACGGACGGTTTTGTGTGTTACTCTCAGTAGTTGACTGGCCTAGTTTCATGATAGGCGCCATCACAGCCTATTTGTTTTGGGGTCGTGTCAAGTTGGTATTAGAGCACTAGTTTACATAGGACTCAACGGTCATGAGCAGATTTATTAGAGTTTGCGGATCAGTACGGAGACGTCTGTACTTATCTTCGAGAGGCTACAGAACCCTTAAAAATCTCGTCTTTTTTAATTCTGTCGTGCCATTTTTATTGATTATGGAAATCTAAACTACTGTTGTTTCAGTCTCTCACGGATGGTGAGGACACGTGCTACCGATCAGGGTGACCAGACACTAGCTAGACCAGCGAGAGGTCGAGGCCGCGGTCGAGGCCGTGGCAGAGGTAGGGGACCAACCCGTGCTGCAGCCAGGGAAGTACCAGTGGATCCACCTATCATTCAGGATCAGGTTCTCGCCACGGATATTCCAGCAGGATAGGCTCAGGCACCGGCAGTGCCCATTGTTATTTCGGTTCTTCAGGAGACCCTGGCTCAGATCTTGACAATATGTACAAGCCTTGCCCAGGCAGTTGATGTATCTTCTACTGCTGCTACGTCTCAGGTCGGGGAAGGCACTCAGACTCCAGCTTCCTGGACACTTGAGCGGGTTACTCAGGGCCTTCAGACACCGGGGGCAGTTCCAGCCCAACCGGTTACCCAGTTCAAGACTCCATGGTTCCAGCTATGCCAGATGATGAGCAGCGCAGCCTGGAGAGGTTTAGTAGACTTCAGCCTCCCACATTCAGTGGTGCTGAGGGCGAGGATGCGCAGAATTTTCTGGATAAGTGTCAGAGGATGCTTCGTACTGCTGGGATTCTGGAGACTAGTGGGGTCTTGTTTGCTACTTTTTAGTTTTCTGGGGCTGCTTTCAATTGGTGGGAATCTTTCAAGAGGCGTAGGCCTGTTGGTGCAGCACCCCTCACCTGGCAGCAGTTCTGCACCATCTTTTTGGAGAAATATGTTCCCTAGTCTCACAGGGAGGAGCAGCGCAGGCAGTTTGAGCAGCTGCGTCAGGGGGAGCTATCAGTGATGCAGTATGAGATGTGGTTTTCAGAGTTGGCTCGTCATGTTACTGAGTTGGTCCCTACTGATAGGGAGAGGATTAGGAGGTTCGTAGATGGCCTCACTTATCAGCTCCGCCTTTTGATGACTAGGGAGAGGATATCAGGTGCTACCTTCGAGCAGGTTGTTGATATTGCTTGAGATATGAGTCTGTTCGTCGCCAGGAGCGAGAGGAGAGGGAGGCCAAGAGGCCTCGTGGATCTGGTAGTTCTAATTGTGTTCCTTCGAGAGGACAGTTTCAGCATAGTAGAGGTCGTTCATTCAGCCTCCTCAGCCAGTCCGCCCAGCCTACAGTGGTGCATCTCCGGGGCATGGTCCCCGCAGTTCTCAGTCGAGTCGTTCTTCATTAAGTGCCTTCCAGCCCAGAGTGCACATCGAGCACCATCAGTTCAGGGTTCCTCTATGCATGATTCTTCTAGTGGCCATTCTTGTTCCAGGGGTTCCCTTCGGTCCCCGTCTCCTGCACCAGGGAATTGTTATGAGTGCGGAGATTTCGGGCATATAAGGAGGTAGTTCCTTCATATTCTTGGAGGTCCATCTCAGTTGAGGAGCCAGCCTTCGACTTCAGCTCCAGTTACTTCATCACCTACCTAGGCAGCTAGGGGTGGTAGTCAGTCAGCTAGAGGCTGCCCTAGAGAGGTAGGTCGAGCAGGTGGAGGTCAGGCTCGTATATATGCACTTCCAGCCAGGCCAGAGGCTATAGCCTCCGGTGCAGTGATCACATGTATTATCTCAGTCTGTCACCGAGATGCTTTGGCCTTATTTTACCCTGGTTCCACGTATTCTTATGTTTCGTCATATTTTGTCCATTTTCTGGATATGCCCCGTGAGTATTTAGTTACGTCTGTTCATGTGTCGACTCGGTGGGCGATACTGTTATTGTGGACCATGTGTATTGGTCGTGTGTGGTATCTATTAGGGTCCGAAGACCCGAGTGGACCTACTGTTACTCAGCATGGTTGATTTTGATGTGATATTGGGCATGGATTAGTTATCTCTGTGTCATGTTGTTCTTGATTGTCACGCTAAGACCGTGACCTTGGCTATGCCTAGAGTTCCGAGGGTTGAGTGGAGAAGTTCTTCTGAGTATGTGCCTAGCAGGGTGATTTCTTACCTGAAGGCTCAGCGTATGGTTGAAAAAGGGTGTTTGTTGTATTTGGCTTTTGTGAGGGATGTCAGTGATGAGACTCCCGTTATTGATTTGGTTCCTGTGGTCCGTGATTTTTTGGACGTGTTTCTTGCAGACCTGCCAGGCATGCCACCTAGCAGGGACATTGATTTTTGTATTTACCTGGTGCCAGGAACTCCACCTATTTCTATTCCACCTTATCGTATGGCACCAGCGGAGTTGAAGGAATTAAAAGAGCAGCTTCAGGAACTCCTAGATAAGGGGTTCATCCGGCCTAATGTGTCACCTTGGGGGTGATCCGAAGTTGTTTGAAAGAAGAAGGATGGTTCTATGCGTATGTGTATTGATTATCGACAGCTGAACAAAGTTACAGTGAAGAACCAGTACCCCTTGCCTCACATAGATGACTTGTTTGATAAGATGCAGGGTGCCAGAGTATTTTACAAGATTTACTTGCGTTCCGGTTATCATCAGTTGAAGACTCAAGAGCTCGACATCCCGAAGACTGCCTTCAAGACTAGATATGATCATTATGAGTTTCTGCTTATGTCATTTGGGTTGACCAATGCCCCAGCACCCTTTATGCACTTGATGCACAGTGTATTCCGGCCTTATCTGGATTCTTTTGTCATCGTGTTTATTGACGACATCTTGGTGTATTCCCAATCTCGGGACGATCATGAGTAGCATCTGAGGATTGTGCTTCAGACTTTGAGGGAGAAAAGGTTGTATGCAAAAATTTTGAAGTGTGAGTTCTGGCTTGATTCACTAGCTTTCTTGGGGCACGTGGTGTCCAGTGAGGGTATTCAGGTTGATCTAAGGAAGATAGAAGCGGTGCAGAGCTGGCCTAGACCGTCATCAGCTACCGAGATTCGTAGTTTCCTTGGTTTGGAAGGGTACTATCGCCATTTTGTATAGGGATTCTCATCTATTGCAACACCTATCACCAGACTCACCTAGAAGGGTGCTCCGTTCAGATGGACGGACGAGTGTGACGAGAGCTTTCAGAAGCTCAAATCAGCTTTGACTACAGCTCCGGTGTTAGTTTTTCCTACGGGTCCAGGTTCTTATAGAGTTTATTGTGATTCCTCGACAGTTGGACTTGGAGTGGTTATGATGTAGGGCGGTAGGGTGATTGCCTACGCGTCCAGACAGTTGATGGTGCACGACAAGAATTATCTAGTGCATGATCTTGAGCTAGAAGCCATTGTCCACGCCTTGAAGATTTGACACCATTATTTGTACGGAGTACATTGTGAGATTTTCAATGACCACCATAGTTTGCAGCATCTGCTTAAGCTGAAGAATCTGAATTTGCGTCAGAGGAGATGGTTGGAGCTTCTGAAGGATTATGACCTCACTATTCTATATCATCCGGGGAAGGCCAATGTAGTGGCCGATGCCCTGAGTCGTAGAATAGAGAGTTTGGGAGTCTAGCCTACCTTCATGTGGCAGAGCGACCTTTAGCACTTGATGTTCAGGCTTTAGCGGATCAGTTGGTGAGATTGGATCTATCAGAGCTCCCACGAGTATTGGGTTGTGTAGTCTCCGGGTCTTGTCTTTATGATCAGATTAGCACACGCTAGTATGATGATCCACACTTGCCCGTTCTTCAGGACAGGGTCCGTCGAGGTGATGTTAGGGATGTGGTTATTGGTGATGATGGGGTCATGGGGATGCAGGGCCGGATTTGCGTGCCCAATGTGGATGGGCTCCGAGAGTTGATTCTAGTAGAGGCCCATAGTTTGCGGTATTCCATCCATCTGGGTGCCGCGGAAATATATCAGGATCTAAGACAGCATTATCGGTGGAGGTGGATAAAGAGGGATATTGTTGAGTTTGTGGCTCGGTGTCTCAACTGTCAGCAGTTCAAGCATGAGCACCAGAGACTAGGTGGATTACTTCAGAGATTAGATATTTCGGAGTGGAAGTGGGAGCGGATTACCATGGACTTTGTAGTTGGACTCCCACGGACTTCAAGGAAGCTTGGTGCTATATGGGTTATTGTGGATCGGCTGACCAAGGCTGCGCACTTCGTTCCTGTTGTTACTACTTATTCTTCGGAGCGGTTAGCTGAGATTTATATCAGGGAGATTGTCCGATTGCATGGGGTTCCAGTTTCTATCATTTCCGATAGAGGTACTCAGTTCACATCTCAGTTTTGGAGAGTCGTGCAGAGAGATTTGGGTACTCAGGTTGAGTTGAGCACAGCATTTCATCCTCAGACTGGCGGGCAGTCAGAGCGTACCATTCAGATTCTAGAGGATATGTTGTGCGCATGTGTCATTGATTTTGGGTGTTCATGCGACCATCTTCTGCCACTCGCGGAGTTTGCATATAATTATAGTTATCAGCCGAGTATCCAGATGGCTACATATGAGGCTTTATATGGTAGGAGGTGTAGATATCCAGTTGGTTGGTTTGAGCCAGGCGAGGCTAGGTTATTGGGCACAGCCTTGGTTCAGGATGAGTTGGGTAAGGTGAAGTTGATTCAGGACGGCTTCGCACGGTGCAGTCTAGGCAGAAGAGTTATGCGGACCAGAAGGTCCGGGATATGTCTTTCAGTGGAGAGGGCAGTTGGTGGAGAATGCCACCTGGGAGACCAAGCGGGAGATGCAGAGCAGATATAATCACTTATTTGAGACTCCAGGTATGTTTCTAGACCCGTTCGAGGATGAACATTTGTTTAAGAGGGGGAGGATGTAACGACCCGGCCGGTCATTCCGTGAGATTAGCTATGGTTCCCATATTGCAGCTTTGTTATGTGCTAGTTAACCTAATTATGATGTGTGGGGTCGGTTGGTTCGGGTTCAGGGTGGTCGTGGTGAGAACTGAGACACTTAGTCTTTTAAATTGGCTTAATAGTTGGAAAAGTCAATTGAGAGTTGTCTTATTGGTAAACGACCTCGGAATGTATATTTTATGGTTTGGATCTAGTTGATTTAGGACTTAGGAGTGTGTTTGGAATGTGGTTTTGAGGTCCGATGTAGAATTAGGCTTGAATTGGCGAAAGCCGGTTTTTAGTGATAAACGGTCGGTAGTGGAAACAGACTATCGAGGTCGGAATGGAATTCCGGGAGTTGGAGTAGGTTCGTAGTGTCATTTTGGATGCGTGTGTAAATTTTCAGTTCATTCGGATGTGTTTTGGTTGGTTTCGGCACCGTTGGTGATTTTCGGAAGTTTTAGGAATCTTAGGCTTGAATCATGGGTTGAATTGGAGTTTCGATGTTATTTTTGGTGTTCTGAGGGTTCGACTAAGTCCGAGTTATCATTTATGACTTTTTTGTATTTTTGGTTGGGGTCCCGAGGGGCTCGGGTTGAGTTCAAATAGCCATCGGTGGAGTTTAAGTTGGAATATAGCAGTTGATGTTGCTGGTGTTGATGTTACCGCACTTGCGGATAGGGGACAGCAGGTGCGGGCCCGCAGAAGCGGACGTCTCGTCGCAGGTGCGGATTATTGTGGGTTGGAGGAGTTCCGCAGGTGCAAGGTTTTTACCGCACCTGTGAAGCTGCAGATGAGGAATTTTGAGCGCAGGTGCGGAGGCTGGGCTTCTAAGTGTTTTCTGCAGGTGCACACCTTGGACCGCAGGTGCGGTTTTGCAGGTGCTCGTAAGTTGCCACAGGTGCGAAACTACTTGGCACGAGGGTATAAATTCCAGCCTTCGCGATTTTTAACCATTTCTTCAATATTTTCATCCGAGATTAAGCTTTGGGAGAGCGTTTTGAAGGAGGAAATCAAGAGGACTTCGTTGAGGTAAGATAACTGAACCTAAAACTCATTCCTATGTAATTTTTGGACTGATATAGGGTAAATGTAGGGGGGAAATTAGTGTTAAATTGGGTGTTAGGGCTTGGATAATTGGAGACTTTGGTTGAGTAATTGAAGGGGCAATTGTGGTCTGATTTAGATGTTCTAGGTATGTATAGAATCCTGGGAGAATGAGGATTCCAATTTGTAATTTTTATCAAGTTTCGAGACGTGGGCCCGGGGGTCGGGTTTGGCCAATTTCGGAATTTGTGCCCAATTGTGATAATATTCGAATGAGTTTCGTCTTCCTAGCATATTTAGATGTTATTAATCTTATTTTGATATACACGGAGCATTTGGAAGCCGATTCGAGGGGCAAGAGCATCACAGAGTAGTTTTAGGGCCGATTTGAGGCAACGATTGTAACTCTAGACCTGAGGGTATGAAACCCCGGTATTTCACTTTGTTTTGGTAAATGAGGTGACGCACATGCTAGGTGAAGAGAGTGTGGGCGTGCACCGGTAGGGATTGTGACTTGGTCTGTCCCGTGGAGACTATTATGCCGCGTATTTGATTGGAAATCATAAGTTGTCCTGTATTTTTGAGGTTTATATTATATTATGGGCAGTATGCCACGTTTGGGGCCTTGTGCCGATCTTCTTAGACCCGCAGGGGTATTTCTACACTATTCTCACACTAGTTTTGATAGAAAATTTGTGAACTCAGTCATGTTTATTACCTGTTGCTATTTCAGTGTTATCACAATATTGTAGAATACTGTGAGATATTTGGGGATGAGTCCCGTGATGTTGAGATGAGTTGCCCGAGTGGCTTGAGAGGATGACTGAGTGAGGCCGAGAGCCGAGTTTGTGAGGATAGTTATGGATCAGGCTGCACGCCGCAACATATATTATATGGATCGGGTTGCACGTCACAGCACACACACATACACACACACACACACACACACATATATATATATATATATATATTGGATTGGGCTGCACCCCGCAGAATATAGCGCTTGGGCTGTAGGAGCCCCTCCAGGAGTCATTACACCCCCAGTGAGCACAGTTGACTATTATGTGGATCGGGCTGCACGCCGCAGCAGTTTGCATGGATACATGGTACCTGTTGAGTGAGAGTGCTGAGTGCGAGCATTGAGTATTGATAAAGGAGTCACGAGTGACTGAGGTACCTTACGTATGAGTGATATTGTGCCCGAGAGTCTATAAAGTGTGAGATCATTGTTTCTCACTCATTTTAGACTGAGTCTCTTTAATAAACGTTGAGTTAATGGTTTATGCAAGTTTAGAGGGAGAATTGGAGTTTCTAAAGTATTTGGTGAATGTAGTCTTTTGATTCCTCTATTTGTTTTCATTGGCACATGTTTTTATGAAACTATCACTTTTAAATGCTCGTCACTGCAGTCAAATCTTTAGTTGCTTAGGTTACTTACTGAGTTGGCGTACTCACGTTACTCCCTGCACCTTTGTATGCAGATCCAGGTAACAGATCTGAGCGTTAGCTGATCTCCCCTTTGCTCGAAGTTTCCTCAAGGATAGAGGTAGCTGTTCGACGTCCCCAGCTGGCGTTCTTTCCTTTCTTAGTTCGTAGATTTCTAGTATCTCCGGATTGTACTAGTAGGGGCTTGTTATCAAATATTGTATTTATCTCTTTAGATGCTCATGATAGTTGAATCCGGGTGCTGGGTTGTGGTTAGATTTGATTTTTGTGGTATTACTGCTGTAAATTACATCTTTAAAACGGGAACCTTAAATGAATTACTTTGACTTGTGATATTAAACGAATGGTTTTGTGTATTACTCTTAGTAGTTGGTTGCCCTAGTTTTATGATAGGCGTCATCACGACCTATTTGTTTTGGGGTCGTGACAAGTGGCCTTCACGTTCACGTGTCTTTGTCCGTGTTCGCATAGGGTTTTGACCCTATCCCCCAGTCCCTACCTAAAGTAGTTCGTTCGCGAGTGACAAGATGCATCCGCGTAGAGCAACCCACCCAGCGCTCCGCGTTCGCGTCAAGGCCTATGTGTTCGCATAGATAACCCAGGCCCCTTCCCCATTTGTTCTTCGCGTTCGCGTGGGTTACCACGCATTCACTTTGCATAAAATCACAGACACCAGATACAGCAATCTCACACCAGATTTTCTAAGTCCAAAAACACTCTGACGCCTATCCGAAGCTCACTCGAGCCCTCGGGGCTCCAAACCAAAAATGTACAAAACCTTAAAAACATCCTACGGACTTACTCATGCGATCAAATCTCCAAAATAACATCTTAAACAATGAACTTAGCATAAAAATCAAAGGAAAATCTCAAGAACTTTCAAAGTTTCAAATTTCACAACTACGGGTCCGAATCACGTCAAATGACCTCTGTTTCTTACAAAATTTTACAGGCATCACTCGAATACTATATTAAACTTGTACCGGGCTCCAGAACAAATATACGGGCCCGATACCATCAATTTCAAATATAATCAAATTTCCAAAAACTCTTATAATTTCAATAAAACAATTTCTTTCAAAATTCATTTCTCGTGCTTGGGACCTCGGAATTCAATTCCGGGCATACGCCCAAGTCCCATATTTTCCTACGGACCCTCCGGAGCCGTCAAATCACGGGTCCGTTTACCAAAAATATTGACCGAAGTCAACTTAAATTCAATTTTAAAGGCAAAATTAGCATTTTTCTCAGTTATTCATATAAAAGCTTTTCGGATATACGCCTGGACTGTGCACGCAAAATGAGGTAAGACAAAAGGAGGTTTTCAAGGCCTTGGAACACAATTTGACTTACAAAATGAGAGATGACTTTTTGGGTCATCACATTCTCCACCTCTAAAAAATGTTCGTCCTTAAACGGACATAGAAAAGTACCTGAACCGGGACAAAGATGGGGTTACCGGCTCCGCATATCGTACTCGGACTCCCAAGTAGATTCCTCGACAGGCTGACCTCTCTACTGAACACGAACCGAAGGATAACTCTTCGATCTCAACTGACGAACCTGCCAGTCTAATATGGCTATCGGCTCCTCATAGGTCAAATCCTTGTCTAACTGGACACTACTGAAGTCTAACACATGGGCTGGATCGCCGTGATACTTCCGAAGCATAGACACATGAAACACTGGATGCACAGCTAATAAATTCGGTGGCAACGCAAGTCTGTAAGCCATCTCTCCCACTCTATCAAGGATTTCAAACGGGCCAATGTACCTAGTCTTTAGCTTGCCCTTCTTCCCAAATCTCATCACGCCTTTCATAGGCGACACCCGAAGAAACACCCGCTCTCCGACCATGAATGCCACATGACGAACTCGGCGGTCGGCATAACTCTTCTGCCTGTACTGAGCTGTACGAAGTCTATCCTGAATGAACTTAACCTTCTCCAAGGCATCCTGCACTAAGTCTGTACCCAACAACTGAGCCTCTCCCGGCTCAAACCACCCTACCAGCGACCGACACCGCCTACCATATAATGCCTCATAGGGAGCTATCTAAATGCTCGATTGGTAGCTATTGTTGTAGGAAAACTCAGCTAATGGCAAGAATTGATCCCAAGAACCTCCAAAGTCAATGACACAGGCTCGTAGAATATCCTCCCAAATCTGAATAGTACGCTCGGACTGTCCATCCGTCTGAGGATGAAATGTTGTGCTCAACTCAACCCTCGTGCCCAACTCACGCTGAACTGCCCTCTAGAAATGCGAGGTAAACTGCGTACCTCGGTCAGAAATAATAGACACGGGCACACCATGAAGACGAACAATCTCCCTAATGTAGATCTCTGCCAATCTCTCCGAAGAATATGAAACTGCCATAGGGACGAAATATGCTGACTTGGTCAGCCTATCAACAATAACCCATACTGCATCGAACTTCCTCTGAGTCCGTGGGAGTCCAACAACGAAATCCATGGTGATACGCTCCCACTTCCACTTAGGAATCTCAATCTGCTGCAGTAATCCACCAAGTCTCTGATGCTCGTACTTTAACTGCTGACAGTTCAAGCACCGAGCTACATATGCCACAATATCCTTCTTCATCCTCCTCCACCAATAATGCTGCCGCAAATCCTGATACATCTTTGTGGCGCCCGGATGAATGGAGTATCGGGAACCATGAGCGTCTATCCATATTGGGAACACAAATACTACCATGCATCCGTAAAACTCCATCATCACCAACTATAAACTGCATGGCACCATCGTCCCTCACGGTGTCCCTACTGCCGATCTCAATACGATCAAATAATAAAGAGTGAGCAACTGTATAAGCTAGAACACGGCCGGGCTCAGAAACATCTAATCTCATGAACCGATTGGCTAAAGCATGAACATACAAAGCAAGCGGTCTCTCCCCGACCGGAATATAAGCAAGGCTACCCATTTGGATGACTTCCTACTAAAAGCATCGGCCACCACATTGGACTTCTCCGGATTATATAAGATGGTGATGTCATAGTCTTTCAATAGCTCCAACCATCTCCTTTGCCTCAAATTCAATTCTTTCTGCTTGAACAAATATTGCAAACTCTTATGATCTGTGAACACCTCACATGACATGCCATACAAATAATGCCTCCAAATCTTCAATGCGTGGACAATGGATGCTAACTCCAAATCATGAACTGGATAATTCTTCTCGTGGATCTTCAACTGACGCGAAGAATATGAAATGACCTTTCCATCCTGCACCAATTCCAACCTGAGATGCATCACAATACACAGTATATGGCCCTGAACTTGTGGGCAAAACCAACACCGACGCTGTAGTCAAAGCTGTCTTGAGCTTCTGGAAGCTCGCCTCACACTCCTCTGACCACCTGAACTGGGCACCCTTCTGAGTCAACCTGGTCATCGAGGCTGCAATAGACGAAAACCCCTCCACAACCCGACGGTAATAGCCTACCAAACCCAAGAAACTACGGATTTCTATAGCTGATGTGGGTCTAGACCAAGCCTTGACCGCTGCAATCTTCTTAGAATCCACCTGAATACCCTCCGCTGATACAACATGACCCAGAAATGCAACTAAACTCAACCAAAACTCACATTTTGAAAACCTGGCATATAACTGACTATCCTTCAGAGTCTGGAGAACGACTCGAAGGTGTTGCTCATGCTCTTCCAGGCTGCGGGAATAAATCAGAATATCATCAATGAAGACAATCACGAAAGAATCATAATAAGGCCTGAACACTCGATTCATCAAGTCCATGAAAGTTGCTGGGGCATTTATCAACCCGAATGACATCACTAAGAACTCATAATGCCCGTACCGAGTGCGAAAAGTTGTCTTAGGGACATCGGATGCCCTAATCCTCAACTGATGGTAGCCAGATCTCAAATCAATCTTTGAAAATACCTTGGCACCCTGAAGTTGATCAAACAAATCATCACTCCTCGGCAACGGATACTTATTCTTGGTGGTAACCTTTTTCAACTACCGATAATTTATGCACATCCTGATCGACCCATCCTTCTTCTTAACAAACAAAACTGGCGCACCCTAAGGCGAGACACTAGGCCTAATAAAGCCTTTATCACGCAAGTCCTGCAACTATTCTTTCAACTCTGGTAGGGCCATACGATATGACGGAATAGAAATGGGCTGAGTGCCTAGAGCCAAATCAATGCATCCATGTCGGGTGGCATACCCGACAGGTCTGTAGAAAACACCTCTAGGAACTCACGGACAATGCGCATAGACTCCATAGAATGAACCTCGGCACTAGAATCACGAACATAGGTCAAATAGGCCAAACACCCCTTCTCTACCATACGTCGAGCCTTCATATATGAGATAAAACTGCTAGAAGAATGACCAGGAGTCCCTCTCCATTCCAGTCGAGGCAACCCCGGCAATGCTAAGGTCACGGTCTTGGCATGACAGTCCAATATGGCATGATAAGGCGACAGGCAATCCATCCTCAAGGAGTAGAAGATCTACACTAGTCTCAAGACCACAAATAACCACTACACACGAATGTAGACATGATCTACCATAATAGAATCACCCACCGGTATAGACATATATACCGGAGTACTCAGAGAATCACGAGGCATAACCAAATAAGGAGCAAAATAAGATGACACATAGGAATATGTGGAGTTTGGATCAAATAAAATGAACCATCCCTGCTGCAAACTGAAACCATACCTGTGATAACTGCATAAGAGGCCTCAGCCTCAGGTCTGGATGGAATAGCATAACATCGGGGCTGGGCCTCACTAATCTGAACTACATCCTTGGAACCGCCTCCTGCTGGTTTATCTCTACGCCTTGAAAATTTGGCGTCATGGTTTGTATGGAGTGCATTGTGAGATTTTCACTGATCACTGTAGTTTGCAGCATCTGCTTAAGTAGAAGGATCTGAATTTTTGTCAGAGGAGACGGTTGGAGCTTCTGAAGGATTATGACCTCACTATTCTATATCATCCGGGGAAGGCCAATGTAGTGGTCGATGCCATGATTCGTAGAGCGGAGAGTTTGGAGAGTCTAGCCTACCTTCCAGTAGCAGAGCGACCTTTAGCACTTGATGTTCAGGCTTTAGCAGGTCAGTTGGTGAGATTGGATCTATCATAGCCCTCGTGGGTATTGGCTTGTTTAGCCTCCAAATCCTCTGTTTACGATCAGATTAGAGCACGCCAGTATGATTATCCACACTTGCTCGTTCTGCAGAACATGGTTCATCATGGTGATTCCAGGGATGTGGTTATTGGGGATGATGGGTTCATGAGGATGCAGGACCAGATTTGCGTGCCTAATGTGGATGGACTTTGAGATTTGATTCTAGCTGAGGCCCATAGTTCGCGGTATTCCATTCATCTGGGTGCCGCAAAGATATATCAGGATCTGAGACAACATTATTGGTGAAGGCGGATGAATAGGGATATTGTTAATTTGTGGCTCGGTGTCTCAACTATCAGCAGGTCAAGTATGAGCACCAGAGACCAGGTGGATTGCTTCAGAGATTAGATATTTCGGAGTAGAAGTGGGAGCGGATCACCATGGACTTCATAGTTGGACTTCCACGGACTTCGAGGAGGTTTGATGCTATATGGGTTATTGTGGATCAGTTGACCAAGTCCGTGCACTTCATTCCTGTTGGTACTACTTATTCTTCTGAGCGGTTAGCTGAGATTTATATCAGGGAGATTGTCCGATTGCATGGGGTTCCAGTTCAATCATTTCTGACAGAGGTACCCAGTTCACATCTCAGTTTTGGAGGGCCGTGCAGAGGGAGTTAGGTACTTAGGTTGAGTTGAGCACATCGTTTCATCCTTAGACTGATGGGCAGTCGGAGCGTACTATTCAGATTTTGGAGGATATGTTACGTGCCTGTTTCATTGATTATGGGGGTTCATGGGACAAATTTCTGCCACTCGTGGAGTTTGCATATAATAATATTTATCAGTCGAGTATCCAGATGGCTCTGTATGAGGCTTTATATGGTAGGAGGTGCAGATCTCCGGTTGGTTGGTTTGAGCCGGGCGACGCTAGGCAATTGGGCACAGACTTGGTTCAGGATGCGTTGGGTGAGGTGAAGTTGATTCAGGAGCGGCTTTGGATGGCGCAGTCTAGGTAGAAGAGTTATGCGGACCGGAAGGTCCGAGATGTGTTTTTCATGGTTGGGGAGAAGGTGTTGCTGAAGGTGTCACCCATGAAGGGTGTTATGAGGTTCGGGAAGAGGGAAAATCTGAGTCCCCGGTTCATTGGGCCATTTGAGGTGATTCAGAGGATTGGGGAGGTGGCTTATAGACTTGTCGTGCCTCCTAGCTTATCGAGTATTCATCCGGTGTTCCATGTTTCGATGCTCCGGAAGTATTTTGGTGACCCGTCTCATGTTTTGGACTTCAGCACGGTTCAGCTCGAGTGTGATATGTCATATGAGGTAGAGCCAGTGGCAATTTTGGGTCGTCAGGTCAGAAAGCTGAGGTCTAAGGATATAGCTTCAGTGAAGGTTCAGTAGAGAGGATAGCCAGTGGAGGATTCCATCTGGGAGACCGAGCGGGAGATGCGTAGCACATATCCTCACTTATGCGAGACTCCAGGTATGTTTCTAGACCCATTCGAGGATGAACGTTTGTTTAAGAGGGGGAGGATTTAACGATCCGGCCGTTCGTTTCGTAAGATTAGCCCCGTTTTCCCCATTTCTGCTTTATCCTATGTTTCTTAGCCTTTTTATGTTGTGTTGGGTCGGTTGGTTCGGGTTCGGAGTGGTCGTGGTGAGAACTGAGGCGCTTAGTCTCTTAAATTAGCTTAATAGTTGAAAAAGTCAGCTGGGAGTTGACTTATCTGGTAAACGACCTCGGAATGTAGATTTTATGGCTCGGATAGTTTCTTTAGGTGATTTGGGACTTAGGAGTGTGTTGGGAATGAAGTTTTGATGTTCGGTGTAGAATTAGGCTTGAATTGGCGAAAGTTTGTTTTTGGTGATTTCCGGTCGACAGGGGAAAATAGGCTATCAGGGTCGGAATGGAATTCCAAATAGTTGGATCAGGTTCGTAATGTTATTTTGGATATGTGTGAAAATTTTCAGGTCAATCGAATGTGTTTTGGTTGGTTTCAGCATCGTTGGCAAAATTTAGAAGTTTCAAAGTTCATAGGCTTGAATTTGATGTGATTTTGGTTTTTTTCGTTGTTTTTGGTGTTTCGAAGGCTCGACTAAGTTCGAATGAGGTTATCAGATGTGTTGGTATGTTTGTTTGGGGCCTTGAGGGGCTCGGGATTGATTTTGGATGGTTAACGGAGGTTTGGACTTAGGAATTTGCAGCAAAATTGCTGCTGGTGTTATTTTACTGGTGTGGCCGCACCTGCGGATGGGACGCCGCAGGTGCGATGGCCGCAGGTGTGAAGGTCTTTCCTCAGGTGCGAAAAGAGGCCAGGCTGGAGGAATCCGCAGCTTCGCAGGTGCAGGTGAGGCACCGCAGGTGCGAGATTGGACTTTTAATGAAATTTCGCAGGTGCGCACCTGGGACCACAGGTGCGGGTCCGCAGGTGCGGATTAGCTGGGCAGGAAGTATTAATAGGGGCCTCCGCGAAATTTTGGCATTTCTTTGATTTTTGCATGCGGGTTAAGCCAATTTGGGAGAAATTTGAAGGAGGAATTCGAGAGTCTTCAGTGGAGGTAAGTTTCCCGGACTATAAACTCGTTTCTATGTTATTTTGTGACGGATTAAGCTTGGAATTTGCGGATTAATGGCATAAATCGGGGGTTTAGGGCTTGGAAAATTGAGACTTCTAATTAAGGAATTTAGGAGTTGTTTGTGGTCGTATTGTGATGCATTTTATATGTGTAGGCTCGGGAAGGGATAAGGATTCTTGTGACGCCATTTTCATCGAATTTCAAGACGTGGGCCCGGGGCTCGGGTTTGGCCAATTTCGGGAATTGTTCTTAAAATTGATAGCTTTCGACTAGGTTTTGTTCCTTTAGCATATATTGATGATGTTAATATGATTTTGGTTAGATTCGGAGCATTTGGGAGCCAATTCGAGGGGCAAGAGCATCGCAGAGTAGCTTTTGAGCTGTTTTGAGGTAAGTAACGATTGTAACTCTAAACCTGAGGGTATGAAACTCCGGTATTTTATATTGTTTTTGTAAATGAGGTGACGCACATGCTAGGTGACGAGCGTGTGAGTGCACCGATGGGGATTGTGACTTGGTCCGTCCCGTAGCGACTATTAAGCCGCGTATTCGATTTGAAACCTTACGACATCCTGTATTTCAGAAGTTTATACTTGTTTATGGGCTGTGAGCCATGTTTGGGGCCTCGTGCCGACCTGTTTAGACCCTCAGAGGTATTTTTACACGATTCTCACAATATCATGTTAGACCATTTGTGAACTCAGTCATGTTTACCACTTGTTGTTATTTTCACTATTATCACACTGTTTTGAAACTCTGAGAGGTATTTTGGGCTGAGTCCCGTGAGTTGAGATGAATTGCCCGAGTGGCTTCTGAGGATGGCTGAGTGAGGCCGAGAGTCGAGTATGTAAGGATAGTTATGGATCGGGCTGCACGCCACATCAATATATATGTTATATATTACATATGGATCGGGCTGCACACCGTAGTAATGTACATATTGGATCGGGCTGCATACTGCACCAAATATAGCGCTTGGGCTGTAGGAGCCCCTCCGGAGTTTGTACACCCCCAGTGGGTGCAGTCGACTATTATATGGATCGGGTTGCATACTGCAGCGTATGTTATATTGATCGGGTTGCACGCCGCAACAGTATATATATGTATGTATTGGATCGGGCTTCCCGCCATTGCATTTGTGTGTATTCATGGTACTTGATGAGTACGAGTGTTTAGTGTGAGCATGAGATACTGATAGTGGAGTCACGGGTGACCGAGAGACTTGCCTGAGAGGCTTTATTTGTGAGTGATACTATGCCCGAGGGGCTTATATTTTATGTAAATGTTGTTTTCACTCTTCTTTACACTGAGCCTATGATGATAAATGTTGGATAAATGTTTTTATACGAGATTTTTTTAAAATGGAAACTGGAGTTTTATGAAATATTCGGAAGGTAGATTCCCGACTTGAGTTATTTCTTTCCACTGTTACTCATTATATGGATTTACATGATTTATAAATGCTCGTCACTACACTCAAGTTTTTAGTTACTTTGATTACTTACTGAGTTGGCGTACTCACGTTACTCCTTGCACCTTTGTGTTCAAATCCATGTACCGGACCATCTCACTAGTTGATTTTCGGACGTGGTTGGAGTTGTTCGAGGATCGAGGTAGCTTCTCAACGTCCCCAACTCACCTCCTTTCCTTCCTCAGTCCATAGTTTTTTGTCTTTTGTACTTCAGGCTTTTGTAGTAGCAAGTCACCTTATTGTATGTTGTATTTACAGTCTTAGATACTCATGACAGTTGACTCCAGGTTTTGGGGGAGTGTATAAATTGTTCATCTCATTTTGTTGTTTTAAAATCTGCTAAATTTCGGGAAATTATGAAATATTATGATAGTCTGTAATGGTTGGCTAGCCTAGTTCCATGATAGGCGCCAACACGGACGGCTTAGGATTAGGGTCGTGACATTCGGTGACGGCGACGACGGCAGGCGACGGGCGGTGGCTACGCGGGATGGGGAATGGGATTTGTGTGAGGGAAATAGAGAAGGGGATGGAAAGTTATTGAGGGAGGAGTGATGGAAATTTTGGGAAAGAAAATAAGAGAAATGGGGGGAAACCCGTTATTTCATTTTGTGTTTCCAAATTACCGACCAACGTTGGTCGGTAATTTTGGTCGGTCTTTAAGTGTTGACCGTTTGACCAAAAACCGAGCAACATTGGTCGGTATTTTAAAAAAACTAAATTCTTTTTTTTTTGTTTTTATTTCTTAAAATATTATAAGCTATAAAAAAATTATTATAAACTATAAAAAATTATTATCATTTATAAACATTTATTTTATTTAACTATACAATTATTATAAATAATTATAAACTATAAGCATAATCTTTACAAAAAATTATATCAACTAGGTAATTACTTTTAATAGATTATAATAGAATCTATGTAAGTAAAAAATTTAAATTACATTTAAGTATATGAGTAATTTCACGCACACACATACACTATATTGTAATTGATGATCAATCGTATACATTACTAATGAATAATAAATCAATTGATAAACCAATATAATATTATTCTATTTTAGGTCGAGACGTTTTGTTTTTTATATTAATCGATATAGGTCAAAACGTTTTATTTTTAATATTCACTGATGCATCTAAATAAGTTATAAGTCGATGAATCAATTTACAAGTCTATCAATCCCTAAAATAACCCGACCATGTGTTCCTAGCGCTTCGTGTTCTTATATATATACGGCTATCAAAGTGTGTGTGTGTGTGTATACACACACACACACACACACACACACATATATATATATATATATATACACACACATACAGAGAGACACTTCATTGTAATACTTTAACTATATATATAGCTTGTTATAGTATATGTTAGTGTGTGTATGTATATAACACACACTTCGTTGTGCTACTTTAACTACATATATAGAATGTTATAGTATATGTTAGTGTATTCATTATTTGTATTATAAAAGAGTTAATGGATTACATTCAATCAACACTAGTAATGCATGACATGGATTAATTGATATATGTCGAGAGGTTTTGTTTTTACTATTAACAGATATAGGTCAAACGTTTTTGTTTTTTATATTCAACGATGCATCTGAGTAAGTTATAAGTCGAATAATCAATTTACAAACAGATATATTTGATGATAAATTATATATACTAATTCGGATCTTCACAAGTCAATCAATTCCTAAAAGAACCATTACATGGGGTCGGTTGTACTATTACTGTACTTCTGTACCCTCTGTGCAGACTATTGGAGCGGAGCTGCTGAAGAAGTCGGGGGCTGACCCTAAAGATGTTCGTGTATTCTGGATAGAAGCTGTCACTAGTCCTTGGTAGTTTTAGACATTATTAATATTTTCATGTAGTTTTCAAACAGATCGTATGATTATTTAGATTTGCTTTGTAAATCCTAAATCCTAGAAGCTCATGATTCGTACTACCAGTTCTTGGATAAATTTGTAATAATTCAGATAAAAAAAAATCCTATTTTAATTTCCTATAAGTTCATTTGGTTTGGATCTTTCGTTAATTGGCTTTCCTAGAGGGTCAAGTTAGGTGCCATCGTGACCTGTGATTTGGGAAGACTCCCGGCACATTCGAAGACGACGTGTGTTTAATTGGTGGAGGATGTGACGACCCAACAGGTCGTTTTGAGTATCTGCACTTCGTTCATTTTTTTGAGGGCTTGAGTAAGTTCGTGTTATGTTATGGGACTTGTTGGTATGTTTGGACATGGTTCCGAGGGGCTCGGATAAGTTTCGGATAGGTTTGGGTTGTGTTGCGCTCGTTTTTCTTATGTTTGGACATCGTTTTTCAAGCATAAATGACATCATATTGAACATATGAGCTCCTATTTCTGTTTTTAATGAAGCATTAGATCCGTATTGTAATTATGGACCCATAGCAAACAGAATTATCGAATTTGGACATCGTATAAGAATTTTATGGTCATTTTACTAAGAATTGGGTTGCGAGATTTTTCGGATTAATTACGAAATTACCACTGACTTCGTATTTAAAAAATCTGCACTATTTCCAATTATTGAAACTAACATATCTTCTTCAATATAAGGTCAAATTGAGTGATTCAAAAGTCTAACTTGACTAGAATTTCTTAAGGAATCCATTGGAGGAATAAAAAGTGAGTTTCGGGATTATTTGGCATGAGAAACGAGACAGAATAGCTGAAAGAAAAAAAATATAAAACAAGGGTTTGTTCAGTTGGTTATATTTTGAGTTGGGAAACTCGGATTTGGGCGATTTTGGAGGCGATTTCACCATATGGATTGGGGTAAGTGTTATCTATTCGTGGTTTGGTTATATTTCATGAATCCATCTTCGTTTTTGGGATTTGATTGATGATTTCAAAGTTAAATTTGGCGGTTTTTCCTAAAGTTTCATAAAATGAATTTTTAAGTTTTGAACATCGATTCGGAGTCGGATTGGAGTGAAATTAGTATGGATGGACTCATAATTGAATGGGTTGTCGGATTTTGTGTGTTTTATCAGGTTCCGAGGTGCGGGCCCGAGTTGGGCATTTTGGCCGATTTTGGGCCTTTGATTAAAGATTCGACCTTTTTCAATTGGGATTGGTTCCTTTAGCATTGTTTGATGTATTTGAGTTGTTTTTGGTTTGTTTCAAGTCGTTCGGAGGTCGGAACGCACGAGATAGCATTTTTGGACCATCACTTGACTTGCTCGGTATTGGAATTGACTTGTTCGAGGTAAGTGATTTTCCTAACATTGTTGATGGAATTTTTCCCCCTATTTGTCATTGTTTGCTATATGCGGGGGTGATACATATGTGAGATGACAAGCGTATATGTATGTGCCATGGTTAATCATGCAGGGGGGTAGATTATGTTATAATTGTGTCGTATAGAATTTCATAACCTTCTTGCTTCATGCCTCACTTGACTTCTAGAAATTAAGAACGTAGTGTAAAATGTTAGAGTCGAGACTTAGCCTAATATAGCTTAATCAATGTGATAGAAATTCTTAGGATACATTGATGTGTCTAATTCGGCAATCTCTATGCATAATCGTTAATAAGTTGCTATCACCGATATTTTTTAGATGCTAGATTTCATACTTGTGTTGTTGATAAATTGTGGGATTTGTGGAAGTACTTGAATTATATGGCCCTTGAGGGTTTCATTGAATCATTGTTGGCTTGTAATGCAGTAATTGAGAACTTGTTTGGAATATTCGTTGATCACTCTCCTCGATGTTATATATACTTCCCGCCTTGCCATTTTATTGATATTCATATGCTTGGTGAGGAAGAGTGTAAAGCACGAAGGGTGATGCCGTGCCATTTTATATTCATTATCATGTGAGGAAGAGTGTAAAGCACGAAGGGTGATGCCGTACTATTTTATATTTATTATAATGTGAGGAAGAGTGCAAAGCACGAAAGGTGATGCCGTGCCATTTTTTATTCATTATCATTTGAGGAAGAGTGTAAAGCACGAAGGGTGATGTTGTGCCATTTAATATTCATTATCATGTGAGGAAGAGTGTAAAGCACAAAGGGTGATGTTGTGCCATTTTATATTCATTATCATGTGAGAAAGAGTGTAAAGCACGAAGGGTGATGTCATGCCATGTTAATGCGAGTAAAAGCACGAAGGTTGATGCCGTGACATGTCATTTGTGGGTAAAAGCACGAAGGGTGATGTCGTTCCATTGCATTTATACTTTTATACTTTTGTATCATTGTGAGGTCATGGCACGAAGAGTGTTTCCGTGCAAGTGAGGACGAGAGACATGCACTATGTTATGATAATCTTTTCTTGTATATATCTTCATGTCTTACCTTGAATTATCACCGTCGTATTTGTGGTTCTTAGGTGACTTGTCGTCACAATTCTGTCCTCATTCTCTATCTAAATCGTTGTTCCGTTGCCTATGCCTTCTATTTGTTTAACTTGTAAACATCATACTTATTTCCTGTTGTTATGATTGCATCCATGTCATATCTGTTTTACTACACTTAGGCACGAGTCTTCTCCCATGTTGGCCATTCATGCTCTATTGTTGTATTATCAAGAACATGTATGCCTCTCCCCTCCTCTTATTTGTTATGTCCATCTTCATGCCTCCATCATGCTAGTTAGATGAAATTATAACCTTTTTCCTAATTGTGGTTATTAATTCTATACTCTCTGCTTAGTCTACTGATGTTCTTCTGTACATTTTCGTTTATTATTACTTCTTGCATATTCCCTTGTCATTTCTATTATCGGTATTTCTATCATTTGGTTGGTACTGTTTTACGCGTATATGGTGAGGATAATATAAATGCACGAAGGGTGTTGCTGTGCCGCTAGATTTGATGTCTTGAGTACTTCTTTCAAACTATGAAAGTTATGAGGCAATTTTTGTGGTTCATGGGCTTTCGTTCTAAGGAAAGGACTGGTTAAGATGTTGGAAACTGTTGAATTGTGATTCTTTCTATTACTATTTTATTATTTTGTACAGTTGCATTGTGTACTCTATTCTATTATTTTGTCACATAGTTCTATTGCTAGTTTACATTATAGTGTTTATTAAAGAGCATCTTTTAACTAAAAGTCTCGTCACTACTTCGACGGGGTTAGTCAAGATACTTACCAGTACATGGGGTCGGTTGTACTATTGCTGCACTTCTGCACACTCTGTGCAGACTATTTGAGCGGAGCTGCTGAAAAAGTCGGGGGCTGACCCTAATGATGTTCGTGTATTCTGAATAGAAGCTGCCACTAGTCCTTGGTAGTTTTAGACATTATTAATATGTTCATGTAGTTTTCAAACATATCGTGTGATTATTTATATTTGCTTTGTAAATCCTAAATCCTAGAGGTTCATGATTTGTACTACCAGTTCTTGGGTAAATTTGTAATAGTTTAGATAAAAAAATCCTATTTTAATTTCCTATAAGTTCATTTGGTTTGGATCTTTTGTTAATTGGCTTTCCTAGCGGGTCAAGTTAGGTGCCATCATGACCTGTGATTTTTGGGTCGTGACAGTAATAATAATTAATAAGGAATTGAAAGATAGTGACGAGCTACACAATTGTAATTCATTTTCAGTATTCTCAACAAGGGAAGTAGACGTGTTTTCACCAAATAAGTTACAGTAGCCAAATTTAAGTAAAAAAGTAGATAAAAGTATCTTGCAGAAGTTTTTCTAAAAACGGTGATATGTGACAATTATGTGCAACAACAAAATGTCATGTACAACCTCTTAGGGCTACAATCACGCAGTCCTCCCATTCACTCCATGTAACGACCCGACCAGTCATTTTGAGCTCTAGCGCGTCGTTCAACGGTTTGAGTCGTGAGCAGCTCCATTTCAGGTATTATGACTTGTAGGTGTGGTCGGAATTGATTTTCGAAAAGTTTAGAGTTCATTTGGAAAGAAAATTCTCAATTCGGAAGCCTTAAGTTGGAAGAATCAACTAAGATTGGAATTTTGAGTAAACGACCTCCGAGTCAGGATTTGAAGGTTCCTGCAGGTTCGTATGATAATTTCATACTTGGGCATATGTCCAGAATGGGTTTTGGATAACCCGGGAGCGTTTCAGCGTATATTATGGAAGATAGCATTTTAGAAGAATTTCATAAATTTGGGTTGTAAGGAATTTCAGTGTTATTGATGTCCGTTTAGGATTACGAGTCAGGGAATAGCTCCGTATGGTGATTCTGGAGTTGGGAGCGCGATCGGAAGTGAATTTGGATGTCCGTAAGATATTTTGAAGTCATTTGGCTAAAGACAGAAATTTGAAGGTTTTTGAGAAATCTGACCGGAAGTGGAAATTTTGATATCGGGGTTGGAATGTGATTCCAGAAGTTGGAGCAGGTCCATAATGTCAAATATGACTTGCGTGCAAAATTTGAGGTCAATCGGACGTGATTTGATAGGTTTCGGCATCGAATGTGGAGGTTCGAAATTTCAAAGTTCATAAAGTTTGAGTTTGAGTGCGATTCGTGATTTCGGAATTTTTTTTATGTGATTTGAGGCCTCGAACAAGTCGTGGGGTGTTATGGGACTGAGTCGTGGGATTGGACGGGGTCCCGGGGGCCTCGGGTGTGTTTCGGGGTACCATTTTTTCTCTGTTTTGCTGGTGCTGTCTTCTGGTGTATCTCATGTGCTATGTGATCGCGGCCCCTTGTGTGTGATCACAATGAAGGAAATTTGAGGTCTGGATTCTTGGTCTATGCGATCGCATAAGGATGAGTGCGATCGCAGAGAAGAGATTCAAGGGAGCTGGAGTTTTTCCTCTGCAATCGCAGGGTTGACGTTGCGATCGCACAGTGTGCGTTTGAAGGTTGTAAGGCGTTTGGCCTGTGTGAACGCGGGAGCTTGCATGCGAACGCAGAGGAGGAATTAGGGAGGAAGCATAGAAGGCCTATGTGATCGCGGAGCATGTTGTGCGATCGCATAGGAGAGCCGCCTGGGCAGTGTTATGGTTTAAACGGGAAAATTTCATTTCTTCTCCAAAACTCTTTTGGTTTGGACGATTTTGAGGAGCTTCAAGAGTGGATTTTCGTCAAGCATCACTAGGTAAGTAATTTCTTCATGTTTTTAAGATTAATACAAGTTATATGCATGGATTAAACATGAAAGATTATGGAAAAATTGGGAAATTTTAAGAAAACCAAGAAAATTGTATTTCGGATTCTACCACGAGTTTGAGCATGGAATTTAGAGTAAATTGTATATTTGAGCTAGTAAGGCTATGGGTAGAGTATATCTTCGAGAAATTTCGATATCCGGGCACGTGGGCCCGAGGGCATTTTGGTCAATTCACTGAGGGGAGTTGGGAAATTATATAATTTGAATTGTTGCAAATATTAGAGTATATTTTCATTGGTTTGTCGTTATTTGGATAGTTTTGGGGCGTTGTGCGTCCATTGGAGCCGTCGGAAGGGCTTGGAAGCCGGTTATGGAATTTCGGAGCGAGGTAAGTCTCCTTTCTAACTTTGTGAGGGGCAATTGTCCCCCCTAGGTGAACTAATTAAGTATGTGCTACTATCTGCGGGGGCTAAGTACGTACGAGGTGACGGGAGTCCGTGCATAGATACTATTATGCCATGTCCGGGTAGTTTAGGACCCACTAGCATGCCTTACCTGTTGTACATGTGATCTTGCTAGTAATATTAGACCGTTAATATAATCAAAATAGTAATTGAATATCTAAGAAGACTAGAGTTTATTTTTATATCATCTAGAAGGAGAATTGATTTCCTCCGTGGATAATTGTATACATGATAAAGTTATATTATTGAATATTATTAAACTTGGCAAATGAGTTTCAAAACAAAGATTTAAATGCTATTTTTCGTGTTCATTTAAGAAGAATTTTATCATTCTCTTGAGAAGCCGTTTTCTTGATAAAAATGTGGATTTATTATGTGAATACGTGTATATATGAGCACCTGAGTCGCAGGTATGATTCACGAGCAGACTAGCCTTGTTGCTATTATGTTGACCGCGTCGCATGATCGATTCGCGACTGGGGAAAATAGATGCATCTATGGTTCGAACCGTTCGACCCTTCGGTAGTGCACAGTTTATTATTGGTTGTCTGCGCCGTTCGACCCTCGGCATTGCTTGCGCATGATATTTACTGCGTATTTGCTGTGATTTTGCCTGATTACTGGCCTGAAATTTTAAGTTGTCAACTGAAATGACAGAGATTTAAAGTTATTAAAATTTTGGAAGAAGTTGTTCCTACCCGTTGATTATTTTTTATTTGATTAAATCACCCATGTTTGATTAATTGTTATCGAAATGACGAAGAGTTAAAGTGTTAAATTTGGAAGGGTTGATATTATTTATTCCTGATTTTAATAAATTGTCTATGATAATCATGCTTAGTGTCACACTTGAGTATACTAAATAGACCTCTAGCAAGTGTTTAGTTCGACCTCTCGTCACTACCTCTCGGAGGTTTGGCGGGCGACATACTGAGTACACATTATTTTCGTACTCATGCTACATTTGCTGTGAATTTTTATTGCACAGGTACTTTCAGAGCGACGTTGCTGGTTTGGAGACTTAGGCGAGCTGCATCATCTGGAGGCGATCCGCAACTGACAGAGTCTCCCTCATATTGTATTTATTTCCATTTTAAATTCCTTGTCCAATTTGTATTTCGGACAAGCTTTGTAATATTTGTGAAATTCTTAGAATTTGCTCATGTACTTGTGTCACCGTGTTCTGGGATGTGTTCGGGATTTAACTAAACAAATGGAATAGTTTATCTGTCGTATTTATTTTTTAAACTTTTATTCGCTTTTATGACTTGTAAGTGAAAGGTAACAATTTCGAAAAATGTTAAAACAGGAAATTATTTCAATTAATTAATGATTGGCTTGCCTGACGGTGGTGTCCGGCGCCATCACGACCTTAATAGATTTTGGGTCGTGACACTCCAAGCCTCACAATCACCCATTCCTCACAGCCACTCATTCCTCACAGTCACTCAGCACTCGGCACTCGGCACTCGCACGCAGTAGGTGGCTGCGCTCGCAGGGGGTATTTACAGACTCCGGAGGGGCTCGTTCAGTCCAAGCGCTATAACAAGCAAATCATGGCATATATCTATGAAATATGGTGCGACGTGCAGTCCGATCCCATAAATTTCCTCACAACCAGGCATCGGCGTCACTCGGTCATCAATCTCTCCGGTCTCTTCGGCTCTCAGAAATAAGGAAAACAACCCAAACATCGATAAGATGATGTATCAATCAAGAATAATAAAGACTGAGATATGATATGAAAATAAAGACTGAGACTGAGTACAAATAGCAGGTAATTCGACTTGTAACACAACCTCTATGGGTCCAACAGTACCAATACATGGTCTAAGCATGATCTCTAACATGATTCACAGTCAAATATCTATAACACATGTAGAGCATATAACTAACAACAAGTTTGTTCAAATTTCCAGTTTCACGGAATGAGCCAAGTCCCAATTCCCATGGTGCACACGCCTGTCACCTAGCATGTGCGTCACCTCCAAAATAGTCATATAATACAAAATCCGGGATTTCATACCCTCGGGACCATATTTAATATTGTTACTTACCTTAATTTGAGCAAAACTCTACTCCAAAATGCCTTTGCCTCTCAAATCGGTCTCAAAACGTCCTGAATCTCAATTTTTCCCTCGAAAATCCTTCAAAAATCGCCTAAGTCCGAGTTCAAAATATTGAAATGAGACTAAAAACGCGAACCCTTGCCTTTAAACATTCTGCCCAAGCCTTTCACACCTGCGGGCACTCATCCCCACCAGCGGAACCGCTTCTGTGGCTAAAAATCCTCATCTACAGAATCCACTTAACCGGTTGTTTAGCTTCTGCGAGCACTGGACAGCATCTGCGAACATAGGAGGTGCGGAGAATGCTATCGCACCTGCAGAACCAGCTGCATGGCTCCCTTCTGCTCGCCTTTGCGACCACGTAAGTGCAGGAGAACCTGCGCACCTGCGATCATGCTTACCTCTCCCTTGGACTCTTCTGTGACTCTTGCCACGCTTCTGCGGACTCGCACCTACGGTGTCCACTCCGCAGGTGCGGTTACACCAGTAGCAGCAACACTTCAGCTGCTTCACCAACTCAAAACCAAGTCCGTTAATCACCCGAAATCAACCCGAGGCCCCCGGGACCTCAACTAAACACACCAACAAGTCCTAAATCACGATACGAACTTAGTCGAGCTCTCAAATCACCTCAAATAACATCACAATCAATAATTATACACGGATTCAAGCCTAAAGAACTTTGAAATTTCCACATTCCACAAACGACGCCGAAACTTATCAAATCACGTCTGATTGACCTCAAATTTTGCACACAAGTCACTAATGACCCCTCGAACCTACTCCAACTTCCGAAAATCCAATCTGACCCCGATATAAAAAATTCCACTCCCGGTCAAACTTCCCAAAATTTTAACTTTCGCCATTTCAAGCCTAATTCTACTATGGACCGCCAAATCACATTCCGGACACGCTGCTAAGTTCAAAATCACCTAACGGAGCTAACGGAACCATCAAAATTCAAATCCGAGGTCGTTTACACATAAGTCGAAATCTGGTCAACTTTTCTAACTTAAGTTTCCAATTAAGAGACTAAGTGTCTCAATTCACTCTGAATTCACTCCGGACCCGAACCAACTAACCCAGTAAGTCATATAACAGTTGTGGGACACAAAAGGAGCAGAAAATAGGGGAACAAAGCTACAAATCTCGAAACGACGGGCCGGGTCGTTACACTTTAGTCTTTATTTATTAAAATTGAAGTCTAATCTATCTATACTAAACAAATTGTGGTGATGAAATTCTATAACTTTTTTGTGAGTCAAATAATTATTATTTTTTGCTCTAAATTTTTCCTAAACTTTCAAGTTTTAGAGTTATAATACATTTTTATGTACTTTTAAGTATGTAAATGTAATTTTAAATGCAAAATAATATTTACATTCAATGCAAAATTATGTATGTAAAATATGGTATTTCAAAGCTATATCATGGAGAGGTTAACAATATCTAGACATGCAATATAGAATGTACTTCTTATGAATGTCATTTGCTCAAAATTTCTTTATGAAACATGATTTGACCAAAGTATAAAAGTTCAAGCGCGAAAAGATTTCCCTATAAAAGCAAAAGATTGAAGGTGTTCTTAAGTTTACTATGAAGTTTAACTATCATTCCCTACCTTTTTTTTTTTTTTTTTTTAATTTTGACATTTAAAAGTGTGGGTTGAATATTCTAAAAAATAGCAATCAAGCTTTGAGAAGACAACTATTGAGAAGATAACGCCAAGACACGCTTGTAATGAATACTAGATATTGAGAAGATAAAGTTGATCAAGAAATGATGCTTCCGATATTGTCTATTGGAGCAATCAAATGTCAAAAGGAAGATATACTAAAGTTTAATTGATAATGTGATGTCTAGTAGAATACATATAGAGTTGGTCAATCTTTTATATTATGTGAACGTTATCTTTTGGTGTATTAAATTTGTAATTATAAATAAAGAAAATGATTTTGGAATATGCGTGCATTAACTAATTTGTTAATATATATTCCATTAAAAAGAAGAATAAAAAATATATGTACAATGTAAAAAAAAAAAAGCCACTATGTAATTAAGAATTGAAGAGTGTAATTATTCCTTCTCAGTCGCAGTCAAAGAAGCTTTCTAAACAGGCCCTTAGTTTAGTTGGAGAAATTTTACAACAGATAAAGCAATAAGGATAGCTTTGACCAAGCCTAAATGAAATTCTAGAAAATGGGAGGAAGCGGCTCAACAAGATACTACTACTAATTATTCTCGTGAAACGGCAACTAAAATAAAATTAGACAATAAGTACTACAAACTAGAATTTTATTTCAAAAAGTCTAAATCAAGAATTCAGTTCACCGCCTTATAAGGGGTTTCAGCTTCAAATTATACGACCACCATGAACCATACATACAATGAAATCAAGAGTAATAACATTGTGATAGAGATGAAATGATGAAGGTAGAGAAATTAAAAAGAAAAAGGTCATATCCTTTCCACACTGAAATTACAATTCAATTCACAAGCGTTGTTCAGATGGATATGCTCACATATACTCTTTGAGATCAACACAAAACACGAAGCAGAACCCAACCAGTTGAAAACACAGCAAAATGTCACAAAATAAATCTCAATAGTGGCTCTCACAAGGACCCTTTCCACATAAGAAGTTAAATACTTGATGATCACCAGCACCAATTCCAAGATCAGTAAAACAGTTTGCTTCCACTAAATTTGAAAGAGTATAATTACTAGGAATAGTCGACTGATCATGAGCAGAAGGAGAAGACGAGCTTGTAGTCCTTTCTTGTAATATCCCAGTTGGGTGGAGTGGAAAAAGATTCAAAGTTTCTTGATGATTAAATTGCTTTGCATTTGGGCTGAGATGTGCCATATTGTTGCTATTTTCTTGAGAATAAGTAGCATTGATGTATACAGCAGCATCACATGTTGCTCTCCTTTTGAAACCACCTGGTCCCGGGAGGATTAGACTAGGAACTGGATACTGCTGATAAAACCCTAGATTGTTTTGTGGCGTGTAATAAGGGCTGCAAACAACTGGAAAACGTAATAATTTATGAGTACCACTCTATAATTTTAACTTATACGTACACTGATATAGCACTAAAAAAATATTTAGCTTATCATGTTGTAGCAGCTACCAATTAGTAATTTCTTATATGTTACTAATTCAACTTATTAAGAACAATTATACTATGTAGTTATCATTTCGCGTAAAAGTTAAACACACGTTAAGGAAATTAAACTCAAGTTTTTAACCGTCATAAGAATCATTTTGACAGAGAAAAACAAGTTTCCCCGTGTGGAATAATAGTTGGCGTGATTAGAGAAGTGAAGGCAGCAAAATGCTAGGAGACAATATATGCTCAGAAACTGAAAACTTTCCAGAAAAGCAAACATAAAATCTAAAATGTGGACAAATTGTCCATCAGAAAGGATACAGTCTTTCTACAGAAAGTACAATCTATACAGACCGACGACTTAATAGAGATAGAAGTACATATCTTAACAGACAAATTAATAAAGTACATTTAAATCACAGACTATGCGAATATAATGCAATCTTAAATCCAGTAGTGTATAGCAGAAATGATGAAGAAAATAAAGGTAAAATAAGAAAGTACGAACCAGTAGGGCGATGTGGTGGAAAAACATTAGCCCTATGAAGAAAGCGATTGAAATAAGAAAATTTATCTTGCTTCTGTTTCTGGCGTTGCCTTGCCTTGTGATTTTGAAACCAATAAAAGACATTCTTTCCCTCAATGTGACCAAAAGCCCTTAACCTCAAAGTAATCTGCTGTATCTGCTCAGCACTTGGTGTCCTTATACCTTGCCTGTATATGCTCTCAAGCAAATCAATTTGTTCCTTCGTTGGATTCCACCTGGATCCTACTGGTGTTTCAGATGTTAGCATTTCCACGCTGTTATTATCATCATTCATTTTCAACACTCAAAAGAAAGAGAAAGAAATCTTTTAGGAGTATATATTTCTTCTTACTGATCTCTGCATGGCTCTATATATAAAAAGAGAATTGGGGACAGAGAGAGTCAAAATTAACAAAAGGAAGTGAAGTCATTGACATGCGTATTGTTTTTGGTGCTGAAAATCTCTGAAAACATGGCGGTTACCGGCCGAAGAGAGGAATTTCGTCTTGGTATGAATGTATGCATGCAGGAAAGGACTAAAGTAACCCTATATTGGACATGTCTCGGGAAGGAAAGAGTAACTCAAATGTTAGGAAAATGCCAGAGTCCAGAGCAAAGATATATAGGGGTAGTTCAGGTAATTAGGGAAAAAGACAGCCGGTTGGGTTGTAAGGTGTAGAGGATAGGGGCTAGGCTTTGGGAATTGTAGTAGTTAGAGAGCCTCTGCAGCCTCTTAGTACAGCGAAACTTTCACTGTGAGAATGACGAAAAGAGAAATGATTTTCCAAATTAACTCGTACTATACATTTAATCGTTTAAATGTTTTAATTATCAGTAAATAAATTCATACTCATATTTTTCTAAATAATGAATCGTTATAAGCTTTAAAATGGAATACTATCACAAAATACGTATTTTTTTTGTATAAACGTTAAGCTCGTGATTGTCCCGATAATCACTTTACTACTTAAAACGGTAGAAATAAGAGGGAAGGAGGCAAAATAAAGAGCCAATTACAAAAACCGAAAAAGGGGTGACTCTTTGAGTGGCCAATTAAGGAATGAGCCAATCACAGTTAGCGATGCATAAATGACCTAGGTAATCTAATAGTGGGATTACATATCTCCTCATATGATCTTGTGTCCACTAATTAATGACCAGTTGTTGGTTTGTCTTGAAATATATTCTTGATTCTTATACATGAAGCCGCATTTACATAGGTTTTATCCAGTAAGAAGTGTTAACAGTTTTATATGATCAAGAATTATAGAACAAGTGAAGTAACAACTGATGTATATATATATACCTAGTAATTTTCTAACTCTTCAGCATATAAACAAAGTCGAATTTCTTTTTGAAAAGCTCAGGCTGACTACTGGCATACACGCTTAATTAAGTGCAACTAATTAAAGCTTTCTGCTATTATTTGGAATAAACTCGAATAGGTATCTCACAGGCTCCGTTGGGATTAATGGACGTTGTAAATCCCTATACATTTGAGTTTCGTGACTTGGAAAATGTAATTATCAGCGCCACCCTATAATCCTCAGATTTTTGCACGCTGATGATCAAGTAATCAATTTGCTAACCAACAATGGGTTTCCCCAAATATGAGCTTCTTTCAAGACATGTAGCAGATTAAATAAGTTGAGTCACTTAATCTTTGTTGGCTCCGCTATTTATCTCTTCAATTTTATTACCTTAATTAATTAAAAAGATCCTTCGACAACTAAACTCTTTTTTCTTTACTTTTAGCAGCTTTTAGTCGGTAAAATGAATAAAAATGGGAGTGGTATTATGTCCACACATATATACCCACACGGCGATTCAGGATTTTAAAGTTATGGATGCTCGTCGATAAAGACTTCAAAAAAAATAAATAAATAAATTTACTTATAGGTGCTAACTCAATATTTATCTAAATATTTGTACAAGAGCCTGTGGAATTTATTAAATATAATCAAAGTTTAAGCACCCACAAGTGCACATGTGCATTCGCCACTGTATTTATTTATATATAAATATGTATATATATTTGTATTGAAGAAATGAATACTATTACTATTTAATGGATCAAATTGGATAAGGATAACTGTGGCAGAGAAGCTGCTAGATCTGTTTATGATTCACGCGCGAGCTTTCTTCAGATAGCTAAGTAAACAGAATGTCTTTTTGTTACGTTACAAGTCTTGTTTATAATTAGATAAAATCAAGGAAACATAAGACTTTTTTTTCCAGTTATTGAATAATGTATATATGGCGATGCATGACACAAGAAGTGAATAATCCAGAATAATGCAGAAGAAAACAATGAAACGTAAAACTAACTATTAAGGGAATGAATCTATGAAGCAAATAAGTACAAGAGAGTAAGACCGACTGGCCAGGGGGTTGCGACCACCTATGACGTGCCGTATCGTGAAGATAAATTCAAAGTCACACACCTATCTATCCACCCAATTTCTGCTCAGGATTATCAGCATCTTCTCTCGCTATCTCTCTCTTCACATTCTCAGTTTTGAGAGAGATCCTCCTGGACCTCCTCTATACATATGGGACAAAATTGCCTGCTGCTTTTTTGGACTCCAGTGGGAACTTTGACTTAATTACAAGCTACCTTCTCTATCTCCATGTTGGAAATTTAACTATTTCATCCGAGTAACCAATGGAACACTTGTGAATTTATAGTATACGTACGTTGATGCATTGCGCATAGAGAAACTCTACATAACTACATTTTTCTTTTTTGCATCATAACTTTAAGTAAGATAAATTGTCACGTTAAAAATAAGATCAATGTAATCACTCCCTCCGATCGATTTTAACTTTCTTATAAGATTTTGATGCATTCATCAATTCAACAAGCTACCAAAGTATATGAGAGGGTGATGGAGCTAAGTATGAGCAGGATTGTGTCTATTTCCGAGAACCAGTTCGAATTTATGATGGGTCAATCAATTATGGAAGCTATTCACCTTGTTAGGAGAATATGATGGAGCAATACATGGAGAGGAAGATGGATTTACATATGGTGTACGTCGACTTAGAGAACGACAATGATAAAGTGTCGAGTGAAGTTCTGTGGAAATATTGGAGGCTAGAGATGTTCTTGTTGCTTGCTTACATTAGGGCTATTAAGTGTTAGGTTTTAGTTTTAATCATGAAAAATAATATAATTACTTTTGATGTAGGGACTCAAGGAAATCAACCGAGATCGAAGTTCGCAAAGAGAAACAATCGAGCTGAAGGAAGAAATCAATCAAAGATTGATTGAAGCATTCAAAAGGAAAAGAAGCATTGAAGATCCGGCAAGATAATCAATCAGAGATTGATTGAAGTGTTAAAAAAGGAAGCGAAATATTGAATATCTAGCAAACAAATCAATTACCGGAAGGACCCAAATTAAGGAGTAAATCAAGCACTATCAAGACCTAAAGAAGGAAAGCTGTCAAAGTCCTCTAATCAAGGAAGCGTAAATGGAATTAACCTTATTCTTGGAAAGAATCAACTTCTTTCTAAGGATCAAATCTCTTGGGTTGGCAAATCTCTTCAGTAACGGTCTCCTATAAAGTATTTATACGCAATCTTAAGTCTTAGAGAGATATACTTTGATCAAACCAGTTACCCTCTCTTTGTTCTACTGCAAACAAATATTGTAGCTCTACTAGATCTAATGTGTAACAAGTTAGAGAAGAAAGAGAGAAACATAATTGTGAGGCATTGTATCAAGAAAATAAGAGTGACATAGAAACTGAGTTGTTAGTGTAAACTTCACCATTCACCTTGTACTCAAGAAACTCAATCACTGAAAGAGAACTCCCTTGCAACCCAAGGGGACTGGAATATGATTCATATTGAATCTGAATCAATATTAAAACTCCGGTGTCTTTAATTCATGTACTTTACTTCTGCATTTCAATTTCGCACTTCCTATTATCTCAACCATTACATCTAGTCGACTAATTGGAAAAATAGTCAATTTATAATAATTAATTTTAAAAATAAGCAATTCACCCCCCCTTTTGTACTTTCAATTGGTATCAGAGCAAGACTCGCATTTTTTCTTTTGCTTAAAAACTTGTGAGAAAAAGATCATGGTTAATCAAATTATTGTCGGAGCGCTCTTCCAATAAGGAACATCGCAAGTGAGGCCACCATATTTTAATGGACAACATTTCTCTCACTGGAAAGTGCGCATGGAAATATACGCAAAGTCATATGATGTCAAGGTCTGGCGAGTTATCAAAAAGGGGAACTATCCTTTACCAGTTACTGGTCAACCACCTGTTGATCCTGAAGATATAGATGAATATACTGATGAACAAATGGAAGTTGTGCAAGTTAGTTATAAATCAAGGAATCTTCTTTATAATGTTATAAGTGGTGAGGAATATGAGAAAATCTCCAGCTGCGATACAACCAAAGAGATGTGGGATAAACTTGAAGTTACTTATGAAGGAACCAGTAAAGTAAAAGAAACTCATATCAGCATGTTGGTTCATGACTATGAACTCTTTCAGATGATAGAAGTAGAATCCAGTGAAGAGATGTTTTCCAGATTTAGCAAAACCATTAGCGATCTGAAAGCTTTTGGGAAACCATATTCAAGTGGTGATCAAGTTAGGAAAATTCTGAGAAGTCTACCCACTACTTGGCAGACAAAAGTGGTTACACTTGAATCACAAGATTTGAAAAAATTATCATACGATGAACTTCGAGGATAACTCATAGCCTTCGAGAAAACTCATCTCAAGAAAACAAACCAAGAAGAAAAGAAGAAAACAGTGGCTTTCAAGACTACAACTGAAAGAGCAGACAATAATATTGATGACGACCCTGAAGCTCTTCAAGAAGAAATTACCATGGTATCAAGGAACATGGATGGTTTAATGAGGAGATACAGGAATACAAGAAGAGGTAGGATACCATCCAGGCGAACTAGGCAATATAACGAAGAAGACAAAAATGATGGCAATGCTATGAGTGTGGAAGATTTGGGCATATTCAAGCTGGGTGTCCTGATATTAAGAGAAAGGTCTCCAGAGGTTTTAACAAGAACAAATCATTTGGAATCTGGAGAGATGAAGATAGTTCAGAACACGAAGAGATAGTAAATCTATGTTTCATGAAAATTCTGGAAACAACGTGAACAAACTCTCAGGGTGCTGGACAGATGAGGCCATTTCAGATGACGAAAGCAAAGATGATGGTGAGAACTGTTTCATGGAGTGAGGCGAAAAAAGAGAGGTAAGGTCTTATAACTGTGAAAGATATAATGAATTGCAGGATACTCTTGACCCTACTTTGGAATAGTCTCAAAAATTGATGAATGAACTAAAGAGACTCAACACAGAAGTAAAATACTTGAAACTCAAGCTTCAAGTATGTAAAATTAAAAAAAAAGTACTTCAAGATGAGTTTGAGAAATTTCAAATGCAACTCAATGGCATGCGCAAATCCACCAGTCATAGTTCTGTCAAGTCGAACCAAGTGACTTACAAGTCAACTGGATAAGGACCAGCCAGAACAGAGTCCACTAGTACTAACACAAATGAAAGATCCAAAAATGGACCAGGAGTTACGTGTAATTACTGTAACAAAAGTGGACATAAATATTCTTTTTGTCAATTCGTAAATCAAATGTCTCAGGATAGATTTGGAAACCCAAAAAAAATCCTGAATCCAGTAATACTAACCAACAAGGACCCAAGCAAGCTTGGGTACTTAAAAGGAAGTGATAATTATGTTGTGCAGGAACACCAAAGAAGGAGTTGCAAAGTAAAATGGTACTTATACAATGCGTGTTCCAGTCACACGACAGGCGACAAAAACCTATTTAAAGAAGTTACAAAAATAGATGGAGGAAGTGTTAAAATTTGGTGATGTCTCAAAAGGAAAAATAATCGGCACTGGAACAATTCGTTTCAATAATAACTGTGATATCACTGAGGTTTATCTTGTTGACGGACTTAACTACGATCTTTAAAGTATAAGTCAGCTATACGACTCAGGGTATGAAGTAAAGTTCAAGAAAACAGGTTGTTGTATTGAAGACGAGACAGGTAAAATAATCCTCCTAGGTAAAAGGTATGGAAATGTCTATATTCTTGATGGTTTTGAAAATATAGATGGTCATATTTGTTTAACATCTATATATGATGATCCATGGTTATGGCATAAGAAAATTTTTCATGCAAGCATGCATCTGATAGAGAAACTTTCCAAGCATGATTTAGTTATTGGTTTACCTAAACTCAATTTTTCTAGAATGATGCATGTCAGATTGGTAAGCAAACTAGAAAATCTTTCAAAAACAAAGATATTGTATCTACTTCAAATCCTTTGCAATTGCTTCATATGGACTTATTTGGACCTACGAGCACTGCTAGCATAGGAGGAAAATAATATGCCTTTGTTATTGTTGATGATTACTCACGCTTTACTTGGGTGATTTTTCTATCTCACAAAGATGAGGCTTTGAAAAATTTTGAGATCTTCCGCAAAAAGGTCGAAAAAGAAAAGGGGTATCTTATTACAACAATTCAAAGTGATCATGGAGGAGAATTAGAAAGCATAGAATGTTAAGATTTCTACAATGACCAAGGATACACTCACAATTTCTTTGCTCCAACGTCACCTCAACAGAATAGAGTTGTTGAATGAAAAAATAGGACATTACATGTCACGACCCAAAATCCATAAGGTCATGATGGCGCCGGACAACATTATAAGGCAAGCCAATCATTAATTAATTAAAATAATTTTTCTGTTTTAACAATTATGAAAAAGCATTTCCTTTGACTTTATTACATATTACTAAATAAAATATGTCAAGTAAAATAATAGATTAAATATTACACTTTAGAAAATATATCCCCACACATCCCAGAGTCTGGTGTCACAAGTACATGAGCGATTTCTAAGAATTTATACAATCATCACAAAGCCTGTCTGAAATACAAATTGGACAAGAAAATTTAAAATAAAAATAAGTGCAGTACGGGGGAGACTCTGTCAGCTGTAGAACACCTCAGGATGATGCAGCTCACCTAAGTCTCCAACCAACCATGTATGAAGGTACCTGTGCAATAACAATGCACATCAAATGTAGCATGAGTACAAAAACAACGTGTACTCAGTAAGTCGCTCGCCTAACCTTAGAGAGGTAGTGACGAGAGGTAGAATTAGACACTCACTAAGGGCTAGCAAATTAATTAACAGCATATAATGAACACGGTAGGCATGTAAAGGTAGCAAAGCAACAATATATATAAGGCACTGAAATCCAAATAAATACTGGAAATAAACAAACAGTTACCACTTCCGCATTTCCCCCCGAAAATTTTAAATAGACAATTTTCTCTTTGTTTTCCCCAAAATAACCTTGTCACTTATTAAATCCATGAAAACATTTAATAATTTAGCATGCGCATACGGGATAAGGACAACCGGCCTGAGCCGTCATAATAATCAACTATATGCACTGCCGAGGATCGAACAGCCCGTACTAAAAGTGCATTTCTCAATAAAATACTCATGTCTATGCACAACCGAGGATCGAACGGCCCGTACCAAAAGTGTATTTTCTCAATATAATAATCATCTTTGTGCACTGCCGAGGATCGAACGTCCTGTCCTATAACTGCACCCCTCAATATAATGATCATGTCTATGCACTGCCGAGGATCGAACGACCCGTACCAAAAGTGCATTTTAAATCCGCTGTGGCGTACGGACTGCTCCCATGAGAGTGGGGGAAATAACACTCCGCTCGCGGAATGTAAATTGCGAAGTGATCACATGCAGACATGCACAATCAACAATCCACCCTGAATACATCGGGAACACAAATACTCAAGTAAATGACCGATTTCTCTTTTAAAAACCACAAAATAGTATTTAAATCCTTTTTCAAAATTCACTTGCCAAGTTTTTATAATGTTTAACAATACAACCTTATCCGGAAATACAATTGCCCGCGAAGGAAAATCAATTCTCTTTTTAGATGATTAAGAAAATAAACTCTAATCTTCCTTATTCATTCGATTATAATTTTGATTATGTTAGAAGTCTAATATTACAGACAAGATCACGGGTACAACAGGTAAGGCATGCTAGTGGATCCTAGGCTACCGGGACATGGCATAATAGGAGCTACGCACGGACTCCCATCACTTCATGCGTACGTAGCCCTGGCAGATAGTAACACATACTTAATCAGTTCACCTAGGGGGACAATTCCCCCTCACAAAGTTAGAAAGGGGACTTACCTCGCTCCGAAATTCCATAGCCGGCCTGCAAGCCCTTCCGACGACTCAAATCGTTGCACAACGCTCCGAAACTATCCAAACAACAACAAACCAATGAAAATATACTCTAATATTCGCAACAATTCAAAATTATATAATTTCCCAACTCCGCTCAGTGAAATGACCTAAATGCCCTCGGGCCCATGTGCCCGGAATACGAAATTTCTCGAAGATACATTCTACCCATAGCTTTACTAGTTCAATTATACAATTTACTCAAATATTCATACTCAATTCGTGGCTAAATTCCAATTTACCAAATTTCTAGGTTTCCTTCAACATTCCCAAATTTTCCTAAATTTCCCATACCAAATACATGTAATAATCTTGTATTTAATTAAAAAACGTGAAGAAATTACTTACCTTGCGATGCTTGATGAAATCCTCTCCTTGAAGCTCCTCAAAATCGCCCATAGCATATGAAAATAGATGGAGAAATGTCCAAATTCTGGCTTAAAAATAATTTGCCCAGGCCTATTTCCGCACTTGCAGTCCCCTTGTCGCACCTGTGCTTCCGAAGGTGCGCCCAAATCTCCCGCACCTGCTGCCTCCTTGGCTCCAGTCCAATTTCGCACCTGCGGCACCCTTAGCCGTACTTGCGGCCAAAGCCTCGCAGGTGCGGTTACACCAGATGACAACAACCTTCAGCTTTCTTCAACTTCAAATATTGATCCGTTAACCACCCGGAATCCACCCGAGGCCCCCGGGACCCCGTCCAATTATACCAACCTGTTCCAAAACATAATGCGGACTTGCTCGAGGCCTCAAATCACATCAAACAACATCGAAACCACGAATCACACTCAAATCCCAACTTTATGAACTTAGAAATTGCCAACTTCTACATCCAATGCCGAAACCTATCAAATCATGTCCGATTGACCTCAAATTATGCACACAGGTCATATTCGACATTGCGGACCTGCTCCAACTTCCAGAATTGCTTTCCGTCCCCGATATCAAAATTTCCACTTCCCGTTGGATTCTTCAAAACCCTTCAAATTTCTATCTTTAGCCAAATGACTTCAAAATGACCTCCGGACATCTGAATTCACTTCCGATCACGCTCCCAAATCCATAATCACCATACGAAGCTATTCCCAGACTCGAAATACCAAACGGACATCAACATCGCTGAAATGCGCTTCAAGCCAAACTTAGGAAATTTCTTCAAAATGTTAACTTCCTCAATGTGCATCGAAACGCTCCCGGTTTATTCAAAACCCGATCCGGACATACGCCCAAGTCCGAAATCATCATACGAACCTACAAGAACCTTCAAATCCTGATTCGGATGTCTTTTACTCAAGATTCCAATCTTAGTTGATTCTTCCAACTTAAGGCTTCTGAAATAAGAATTTTCTTTCCAAATAAACTCTAAAATTTCCGAAATTCAATTCCGACCTCACCTACAAGTCATAATACCTGAAATGGAGCTGCTCACGACTTCAAACCGCTGAACGACGCACTAGAGCTCAAAACGACCGGTCGGGTCTTTACATTCTCTCCCACTAAACCGACATTCGTCCTCGAACGTGCCAAGAACTGCTCTGGAGTTATCTGGAATCACTATTTAATACCCCAAGCACCTGCCTGTGCTACCACAACCCAGTTGAGCACATTAGCTTGATCAAATTTGAAGATTTATTCTTTTATCCATATAATAAGCTCAGAACCTAGTTCCAACACTTGAAATTTTCTGCCAGGCCTAGTTCCAATATATAAACACTGTATGAACTACCACACGAGGCACTAGAACACAACTGCGTACCTTTGCTGAATCGACACCATACACCGCATAATCCATCATCTGACCATAACGATGCTCCCTGAACCTTAATAGCCAGAATTCTACGAATCTGGTGCTCCCGATGCACCTCATAAAAAATATACATTCATCCTGCTATAATGCTACCGATACCACCACAACGGAGGAAATGTGCAGAAATTCATACCCAACTGCAAAGTTAACAAATCATTGAATATCTCATCTTGATTAGAATCATCACCTCATTATGAACGTGAATAACAGTATTTGTTATTTAATATACACTTCACATAACCTTATCGCACTGATCCCTGATCCGATAATCTCATCTCACCTAGTGTGAACTGCTCAGACAACAAATTACCTCAAACATGACCAACAGCCTCACATGATACCACATTGCGCCGATAGGCCATAACTAGAACATGATAGATAAGAAATGACTCAGGAAGGGACTATTAAACTCACGCAACTAATACGAACTTTTCTCAGAAAAAATAGGAAGTAAAACATAAGAAAATAAATATACATTAACCCTTCTCATCATCACACCGTTGCGGCGTGCAACCCGATCCAAATAACATACCCGTGGCGGCGTGCCACCCGATCCCATCATAAAACTCACATAAGGAAATATATACGGGGCTGAATTGCTCACTATTACACATTACCGAATATCGGTCACAAACACGCTAGGTGCATAATACCATCCCGGGGAGACTGATAGATCCACATGCAACAAAACTCAAGCACAACTGAGGTGCGATATATATATATATATATATATATATATAGATAGATAGATAGATACACTCTGTATCTCAGGAGTTATCCTGCTCACATAACATCCCCACTACGCGGGACCTCAACACATAGGAAATTATCAATCCGTTTCATAACTCACACGTCACAATCATAAGACCACATGAATTTGACGAAGACGGAGCAACATCTACTATTATAATACCTTTCCATGAAAAGCGCTCTACTGAAATGAACATGCCTAGCTCATACAGAGCCCCTAATCATATTTAAATCTATCCACAAACATCGAGTCTACCTTGTTCACACCAAACTAAGCTAATAGCTTTACCTGGGTCCATATTAACCCACTTTCTCTCATAATACGCGAGAACAACCATCATAGCCGAAACAAACATCCCACAATCCACAACCGAATTAACTGAACGCCTTTCATGCATAAATTCTCAAATAACCAATATTGCACTCCTTTATACTCAGTCCAAATCTTCAATCCATCAAGTGACTACACGTCCCATTTATACCATCTTTTCGCGGTCATGCTTCCACGACCTTCCACACAAGGCAACAAGACACATCAAGAACCCATGACCAGGGTACAAAGCCTCTTCCACCTAATATCAATCTCAGGTGAAACTGAAGATAACACCAGCTTTCTTTGAACATTCAAATCCCTTTTTCTTGATATTCCGATCTCATGACATCCTTATTAACACCGAACCGCAATCTCGATTCTTACTCCCAGTTACATACTGCTTACCGCACCCAATATGCCAATATGAGGTAACGCAAGAATTCCATCATAACTTCTGAACCACCAATAGGGTGAACACTCCATCATATAGAAACATTTTACTTAACTCAATTCAAGAGTATCATCTGAACACACGAGTGAATTATCACCACCACCCAACATGCAATCCTTAATTAGTAGTCTATACCACCATAACCCTTCCGGGATCTGCCTACGCCCGACAGGCCATAGCATTCAAATGCTCCCACATGAAATCCGTTACGACGGCCGAAAAGCCCAGCACATACCGGCACAAACCACATGCATAACTTAATCACATCAAAGGAACTGATCACTGCCGCAAATGTGCCATTTTCAACCATGTCTAATAAATCTATCTTCTTTAATCATCTTCAATTGCTTCAGGAATAATAGCAACTTCCTTCAACTCATAACAAACTCAACCCTCACTTATCCCGAGTGACCTTGATTCACGAGACTATGCTGCCTAAATCCCGCAACCCGTCTCATACCCTCCTGATAATCTTTCTACAATCTGGAGTTTATTTCTCTCACTCCTCCAATACTATCCTGCATGCTAAAACATATCATGGAACATTCCAACCATCCTTCATTTTCTAATAAATTACTCTGTAAAAGCTCGATTCCAGATCATACTTTTGTCTGAAACCCTAAAACGCCGCATTCTTAACTTTTGAACTCACTAGGACCGCTATTGAGAGTCACCCACTCTGATTGGCCCCGAATACAATCAACTCCAAGGCTCTTCTAGCACATGAACACCCTTTTCCTTGAAGCACGTGACTGAGTCACTATCCTTACAACCCGCCCATTCCTTAAGCATAAATTTTGAATCTTCCAAAGCCTAACCCTGGTCTGACAGGGCCAACCTTTTCACATATTAATCAAATTCCACACACAATTACCATTCTACTCCTTTCCCTAGCTGTAATAACTTGCTAACACGCCGACAATCCACAACCCTATGATAACACAATCCTGCAACCCAACTGTAGATGGTGGGACTCCCCCACTTAGCCTGAAGCTACTCCTTGCACCACTCTAGACCCTGCCGAGATCCTTTCTCCTTTGATAACATGATCTTGCTCGACCAATGCGTCCAATTCTTCCAAATTCTCTTTCTAGAACTCCCTAAATACTCAAACTCTCTAGCATCATTCACACATTCTTCCTCCTACCGAATAACCACTAGAACCCCTCACCGAGACCTGATAACCATGCCACCTATAACCTATCCACAGGAGATAACCCACCTGTGGAAATCATCAACTGACACCTTTGCTGAAAAGCACGCTCTCTGCGACTTCAACACCCCATCCTACGCCCTGCTTCATTTACCAATTTTACTAGTCCGTCCGCTCCTCATGGACAACCATTAGATGCGCGACAATATCTTCAAATTCCAAGCTATGCTGCCGCTCCCCCACTTTGCGACTGCTCGACTTCCACTTCTTACACCTGACCTCCTAGAAATGGAACCACCGCCTAGGCCTCACTTCAGGATCAATATCTACCAACCGCATTCTTCAATAATTCTTCTCAATACTCTGACCCCACACAACTGAAGAAACCATAGAACCAAAAAACTTAACACATTCCATTCGATCAATGACGACGACTTCACATCACAGGTGCATATCCCACCTCACTTGAAGACACCAAGTCTTACTAATTTATCAACCCCAACCGGACCATTCATAATCCAAATGTCTTTCCTTCGCCGGAACTAAAATACCAAAATCCCGAAATCACACTCTGAGAAGACCTCCCTTCAAACCATTCGTCACCCCCAATATACGGGCAAACATTCTATCATCATATCGACATCGCGCGATAACCAATCGCAAGCATCATCACTACCTGAGCATAGCCTTTAGGCTCCTAGAAACACAACTACTGAGCTGAAACAACATATTATTCTTCTGCAGGGCCATAACAACAGCCCCCAACCAATTACACATGGAAACATCTCGACTTACATCCATAGCACCATTTCAATTCCTCAAATTCCTGATTCATAGCAAGCACTTCGCGACGCGTAAAATTGAGTAGGAATGAACATAGGCATAAGCCTCAAAGGAATCAAATTGCACGATGAAGAATCAAGAAGGGAGGTACTCCTAACGGCCCTGTAGCCTCTCGAAGATAAGTATGAACGTCTCCGTACCGATCCGCAAGACTCTACTAGACTTGCTCATGTACTCGTGAGACCTAAGGGAACCTAGGGCTCTGATACCATGTTGTCACGACCTAAAATCTATAAAGTCAAGATGGAGCCGGACATCATTGTCAGGAAAGCCAATCATTAATTAATTGAAATAATTTTCCTGTTTTAACATTTATGAAAAAGCATTTCCTTTCACATATTAACTAAATAAAATCTTTCAAGTAAAACAATAGTTAAATATTACACTTTAGCAAATATATCCCAACACATCCCAGAGTCCGGTGTCACAAGTACACGAGCGATTTCTAAGAATTTATACAATCATCACATAGCCTGTCCGGAATACAAATTGGACAAGGAATTTTAAAATAAAAATAAGTACAGTACGGGGGAGACTCTGTCAGCTGCGGATCGCCTCCGGATGGTGCAGCTCGCCTAAGTCTCCAACCAACCATGTAACTATGAAGGTACTTGTGTAATAAAAATGCACAACAAGTCTAGCATGAGTACAAAAACAACGTGTACTCAGTAAGTCGCCCACCTAACCTCAGAGAGGTAGTGACGAGAGGTCAAATTAGACACTCACTAAGGGTCAGCAAAATAATTAACAGCATATAATGAAGACGGTAGGCATGTAAAGGTAGTAAAGCAACAATATATATAAGGCACTAAACTCCAAATAAATACTGAAAATAAACAAATAGTTACCACTTCCTCATTTCCCCCCGAATATTTTAAATAGACAATTTCCTCCTTGTTTCCCCCCAAATAACCTTGTCACTTATTAAAATCCATGAAAAACATTTAACAATTTAGCATGCGCATACGGAATAAGGACAACCGACCTGAGTCATCATAATAATCAACTTTGTGCACTGCCGAGGATCGAACGGCCCGTACAAAAAGTGCACCTCTCACTAAAATACTCATGTCTATGCACTGCCGAGGATCGAACGGCCCGTACCAAAAGTGCATTTCTCAATATAATAATCATCTCTGTGCAATGCGGAGGATCGAACGGCTCATCCCATAAGTGCACCCCTCAATATAATGATCATGGCTATGCACTGCTGAGGATCGAACGGCCCGTATCAAAAGTGCATTTTAAATCTGCCGTGGCGTACGACCCGCTCCCATGAGAGTGGCGGAAATAACACTCCGCTCGCGGAATGTAAATTGCAAAGGGGTCACATGCAGACATGCACAATCAACAATCCACCCCGAATACGTCGGGAACACAAATACTCAAGTAAATGACCGATTTCTCTTTTAAAAACCACAAAATAGTATTTAAATCCTTTTTCGAAATTCACTTACCAAGTTTTTATAATGTTTAATAATATAACCTTATCCGAAAATGCAATTGCCCGCGAAGGAAAATTAATTCTCTTTTTAGATGATTAAGAAAATAAAGTCTAATCTTCCATAGTCATTTGATTACAATTTCGATTATATTAGCAGTCAAATATTACAGACAAGATCACATGTACAATAGGTAAGGCATGCTAGTGGGTCCTAGGCTACCCGAACATGGCATAATAGTAGCTACACACGGACTCTCATCACCTCGTGCGTACGTAGCCATCACAGATAGTAACACATAATGAATTAGTTCACCTAGGGGGACAATTCCCCCTCACAAAGTTAGAAAGGAGACGTACCTCGCTCCGAAATTCCATAACCGGCCTCCAAGCCCTTCCGACGACTCAAATCGGTTCACAACGCTCCGAAACTATCCAAAAAATGATAAACCAATGAAAATATACTCTAATATTCGCAACAATTCCAAATTATATAATTTTCCAACTCCGCTCAGTGAAATGACAAAAATGCCCTCGGGCCCACGTGCCTGGAATCCAAAATTTCTCGAAGATACATTCTACCCATAACTTTAATAATTCAATTATACAATTTACTCAAATATTCATGCTCAATTCGTGGCTAAATTCCAATTTACCAAATTTCTAGGTTTCCTTCAACATTCCCAAATTTTACTCAATTTCCCATACCAAATCTATGTAATAATCTTGTATTTTAATTAAAAAAACGTGAAGAAATTACTTACCTTGCGATCCTTGACGAAATCCTCTCCTTGAAGCTCCTCAAAATCGCCCATAGCATATGAAAATAGATGGAGAAATGTCCAAATTCTGGCTTAAAAACAAACTGCCCAGGCCTATTTCCGCACCTACGGTCCCATTGTCCCACCTGCGCTTCCGCAGGTGGGCCCAAATCTCCCGCACCTGCGGCCTCCTTGGCTCCATCCCACTTTCGCACCTGCGGCCAAAGCCTCGCAGGTGCGGTTACACCAGATGACAACAACCTTCAGCTTTCTTCAACTTCAAATATTGATCCGTCAACCACCCAGAATCCACCTGAGGCTCGCGGGACCCCGTCCAATTATACCAACCTATTCAAAAACATAATGCGGACTTGCTCGAGGCCTCAAATCACATCAAACAGCATCGAAACCATGAATCGCACTCAAATCCCAACTTTATGAACTTAGAAATTGCCCAGTTCTACATCCGATGCCGAAACCTATCAAAACACGCTCGATTGACCTCAAATTTTGCACACAAGTCAAATTCGACATTGCAGAACTGCTCCAACTTCTGGAATCGCATTCCGACCCCGATATCAAAATTTCCCCTTTCGTTCGGATTCTTCAAAACCCTTCAAATTTCTATCTTTAGCCAAATGACTTCAAAATGACCTCCGGACATCTGAATTCACTTCCGATCGCGCTCCCAACTCTAGAATCACCGTACGAAGCTATTCTCAGACTTGAAATACCAAACGAACATCAACATCGCTGAAATGCGCTTCAAGCCAAACTTAGGAAATTTCGTCAAAAATGTTGACTTCCACAATATGCATTGAAACGCTTCCGAGTTATCAAAAACCCGATCCGGACATACGCCCAAGTCCGAAATCATCATACGAACCTGCAGGAACCTTCAAATCCTGATTCGAGGGTCGTTTACTCAATATTCCAATCTTAGTTGATTCTTCCAACTTATGGCTTCTGAAATTAGAATTTTCTTTCCAAATCAACTCTAAACTTTCCGAAATTCAATTTCGACCACACCTACAAGTCATAATACCTGAAATGGAGCTGCTCACGACTTCAAACCATTGAACGACACATTAGAGATCAAAACGACCGGTCAGGTCGTTACGTTACAAGATATGGCAAGAACTATGATACTAGAATATTCGTTGTCAAATCACTTCTGGGCAGAAGGAGTAAGTACAACATGTCACATTCTTAATTGATGCCTCATAAGACCTATCCTAAAGAAGACTCCTTATGAATTGTGGAAAGGTAAAAGACCCAATATAAGTTACTTTCATCTGTTTGGAAGCAAGCTTCATTCACAACAATAGTAAGGACAATCTTGGAAAATTCGATCCAAGAAGTGACAAAGGTATTTTTCTGGGTTATTCATTAAATAGTATATCCTTTAGTGACTATAATAAACGTACATTGTGTGTAGAAGAATTAGTACATGTTATCTTTGATGAAAATAACACTTCGGTCGAGAAAGGAATTATTGCAGGTGATGAAGATCAAATTCAAGAAATTCAGGAGACAAACAAATAACAAGAGTCGACTAATAAACCTGATGGTGTAGTGGAGTCAACTAATGAGATTAGCAACAGTCAATCAGAATCTACGAAAGAGTCAACTACTCATACAAGCACAATTCGTCCAAATTAATTGAGAAGTCAACCAGAATATCTTCAAAAGTTTATCATAGGAGACCCAAGCAAAGGTATGAAAACCAGAGGATCTCTCAAGAAGAAAGAAAACATAGCACTAATTTCTCAAATTGAACCAAAGAAAGTAGAGGAGCTCTGAAAGTCTCAAGCTGGTTACAAGCAATGCAGGAAGAGCTAGATCAATTTGACAAAAATCAAGTGTGAAACTACTGCCTAAGCCTAAAAATGCCCCAGTAATTAAAACAAAATGGGTTTTCAGAAATTAGCTAAAGGAGGATGGAATGTTGAGAAACAAGCCATATTAGTAGCTCAAGGATACTCACAACATGAAGGAGTCGACTACGATGAAACCTTTGCTCCAATAGCTCGATTGGAATCGATATGAATTCTTCTGGCATACGCATCCTTTAAGAGATTTAGCTCTTCTAGATGGATGTTAAGAGTGCCTTTTTTTAAATGGTTTCATTAAGGAGGAAGTATATGTAAAACAACCCCCTGGGTTTGAAGATTCAAAGTTTCCCTACCATGTGTAATAATTGACCAAAGATGGACTTAAACAAGATCCATGAGCATGGTACGAAAGACTCAACTATTTTCTTATTGATCACAGATTTACAAGAGGTAAAATAGACACTACCCGTTTTATTAAAAGATCATCAGGAGGTAATCTCATTATTCAAGTTTACGTTGATGATATTATTTTTGGTAGTGCTAACACTCTTCTGTGCAGCGAATTTTTCAATCTTATGCAAAGTGAGTTTGAAATGAGTATGATGGGGAGCTAACGTTCTTTCTTGGACTTCAAATTAAACAATTGGAAGAAGGGATGTTCATATGTCAGACAAAATACACAAAGGATTTGATTCAGAAGTTCGGTATGAGTAATGCTAAAGCTATTGGCACACCAATGAGTCCTTCAACAAGTCTTGACAAAGATGAAAATGGAAATCCTGTTGATGAAATTAAATATCGTGGAATGATTGGTTCCCTTATCTATCTAACTGCTAGTCGACCAGATATTATGTTTAGTATTTGTAAATGTGACAGGTTTCAGTCAGCTCCTAAGGAATCACATTTGACTGCAGTAAAGAGAATGAATTGATATCTCATTGGAACTATCTCTCACGGATTATGGTATCCACGTTCTAACAATTTTAAACTATAAGGTTTTTCAGATGCTGATCTTGCAGGTGATAAGGAAGACAGAAAAAGCACCAACGGAACGTGTGAATTACTTGGAAAAGCACTGATATCTTGGAACAGCAAAAAGCAAGGATCAGTTGCACTATCCACAAATAAGGCTGAGTATATATCCATCGGACAATGCTATGCACAATTACTATGGATGTCTCATCAATTGGGTGACTATGAACTATTCTTTAAACCCATTCCAATTTTTTGTGATAACTCTAGTTCTATATGTCTCTCAAAAAAATCATGTGCATCACTCTAGGGCAAAGCATATAAACATCAATCATCATTTCATTAGAGATAATGTTCTTAAGGGAAATATAGAATTATCTTTTGTTGGAACTAATGATCAATTAGCAGATATTTTCACAAAACCTTTACTTGAAGACGGATTTTTTTTTAAAGAAAATTACTTGGTATTATTTCCATTGATCATTAATATTAGGACCCATGTGATATTTTTATATTTTATATGACTAATGTTTAAATCTTGTCTTTTCGTAGTCATTAATAGCGCCTCCGATTTCCCTCTTTTTTCCTCTCTTTTCACATCATTTGCAGCGTTCAAGTAAGGAAAACCAATCACGCCTGTTCAACTGACATCCTTTCCTTTCCTGTACCCAACCGTCAGAAACGCCTTCTTTTTAATCTCAGAAAGCCTTTTCAATCTCCATCGTTCCCATCGCCTAGAAACCCTCTCCTAAACTCTCTTCAACTAAGTTTCTTCCATGGCTAAGCACTCTAGAAATCCCTCAGCTTCCACCAGAAAAAGTAATCGTTCGAGAGAAACACCCCCTTCCCAGCCTCCAGAACAAGTAGACCTAGAGTCCGACCACTTAGAAGGTTTTGCCTCCTCTCAGGCAGAACTTTCAGATCATTCTCATCCTCTAGGAGAAAAATCACTGAGGAAAAGACCTTTGGAAGAACCTCCTGGATCATTTACTCCAAAGAAATCGAAAATAGATCTCTCAAGTTCTTTAGAGTCTGACCTAAATCTCTAGGATTCTCCAAACAGGGATTTTTTTATTGCTCTGAAAGACAAGTCAATCGGTCATTGCAGATTAGTCGACCTTAATGATATGGAAACCCTGAACTATAAGGTAAAATATTTGTTTGTTCATCAGGGGTGGTCAAAATTCCTTTTCGTTCCCCCTCCTAAAGTCTATGAACCCCCAGTAAGAATGTTTTATGGCAATCTTCGCTCCAGTAAATCTGAGAAGTTGGAATCCTTTGTGTTAGGAAAGCATATCATTCTTGATTGTGCCATGTTTGACTCAATTTTCCAGTGTAAGTGTTCTGGCTTTCCTATGTTTTTCAAATATTCTTAGCCTAATGATTTTGAAATCACCTTTGATAAAGCAAAATGCTATATTGCTGAGTGTTCATCTGAATGCCTCCCGAACCAGTTAGGTCCAAGTGATGTTTTTTTTGAAACTCGTGTTCTAGCCCACATTGTTTAAACTACCATGCTCCCTCGTATTATCTCTTTCTCCACCTTCTCCCAAAGAGATACTTTCCTTGTCGATTTCCTTGTGACCAAACTCAAGATGAAACTGTCCTCTTTGGTCATAAATTTTATGATTGAAAATGCTGATGATCACACCAGTATGCCCTATGGCACGACTATCACTTATATTCGGGAAGCTCATACTATCTCCATCTCTGAATATCCCTTCGTCTCTGTTTCAAAATCTTACAATTCTAGGGCGTTTGCTAGTATGGGATATGTGTGTGTGAAGGGCTCATGGGTTAAGAAGCAGGAAGGTGAGGTAAAGAATGTTGAACCTGATTCCAAGACCAAATCCTCTGTTTCCCATCATAGTCTTAGTAATCCTAACCTTGCTGAGAAACTGTCTTTCATTGACAACCAACTGACCACCATCAAAGATCTTCTTGTAGCTACCTAGTCCACTCTTGGGGCCATTCATGCAATCTCCAAAGAGACAGGGTCTGATGTTTCAATGATAAGGGTTGCAAATTCTCGGAGTTAGGGAAACACAGTCAAGGAACTCAAGGAGGTACATGACAGGCTTGATGGAGTGACTGTTTTAGCTAATGCTAGTTTTGATCAACTGAAGGAGGCGATTTCAACACCCTTACCTATTTCTTGCATCGTTAGTGTGGAAGTTTCAGACAAAATTTTTTGTAGTGCTGTTTTGGACTGGATAACCAGTCGTTGGATGATTTTTTTTTATTTTGTTTTGCTATAACTATGCATGCATATCATGCATCTCATGCTATAAATTCTGCTTGGGTATTTGGTATACTGTTGTTTTTATCCCCTCTTTGCTGATGTCAAAAAGGGGGAGAAAGCTATACATGTATTCATGCAGGTACTTTCATTGTAGGGTAGTCGACTATAGATACTATAAGAGAAGTCAACTAAAAGAAGCAGTCCCAACGGCACCTATTGAGGGGGAGTCAACTGCACTCATTGAGTAGGATTTGAATACAGGGAAGTCAACTGGTGTTTACATATATTATTTTTTGTCATCATCAAAAAGGGGGAGATTGTTAGGTTTTAGTTTTAATGATGAAATATAATATAACAATCGAACTGAAGGAAGAAATCAATTAAAGATTGATTGAAGAATTCAAAAGGACAAGAAGCATTGAAGATCCGACAAGATAATTAATCAGAGATTGATTGAATCGTTAAAAAGAAAACGAAGCATTGAAGATTCAGCAAGAAAATCAATTAGTGGAAGGACCCAAAATTAAGGAGTACATCCGGTGCTATCAAGACCAAAAGACGGAAATCTGTCAAAGTCCACTCATCAAGGAAGAGTAAACAAAATTAACCTTATTCTTGAAAAGAATAAATTTCTTTCCAACGATCACATCTCTTGGGTTGGAAAATCTCATCAGTAACGGTCTCGTACAAAGTATTTATACGCAATCTTAAGTCTTAGAGAGATATACTTTGATCAAACCAATTACCCTCTCTTTGTTCTACTTCAAACAAACATTGTAGCTCTACTAGATCTGTTGTGTAACAAGTTAGAGAAGAAAGAGAGAAAAATACTGGTGAAGCATTGTATCAAGAAAATACGAGTGACATAGAAACTAAGTTGTTGGTGTAAACTTCACCATTCACCTTGTACCCAAGAAACTTAATCACTGAAAGAGAACTCCCTTGCAACCCAAGGGGAATGGATTAGGATTCACATTGAATCCAAACCAATATAAATACTCCAGTGTCTTTAATTCCTGCACTTTACTTTTTTATTTCAATTTTGCACTTCTTATTATCTCGCCATTACATCTAGTCGACTAATTGGAAAACTAGTCAACTTATAATAATTAATTTAAAAAATAAGATATTCACCCCCTCTTGTACTTTCATTAAGGACATGTATGTTGTAGCTAAGATGCGGGTGAGGAGACTCGGAGCATTTTCCAGTTGTGATGGGGCTACAACAGGGGTTAGCCCTCAGCCCTTTTTTATTTGACCTGGTGATCGATGCAGTGACACTCCACATTCAAGGGCAGGTGTCGTGATACTTGTTATTTGCATATGGCATTGTACTAATCAATGAAACACACTGATGTGGTAATGAGAGGTTAGAGGTTTATAGGCAGACCCTAGAGTCTAAAGTTTCAAGTTAAGCAGGACAAAGACATAATACTTGGAGTGCAAGTTCAGTGGAGTGACTCAGGAAGTGGACGAATATGTGAGACTTGATTCAAAAATCATACCTAGGAGAGAGAGTTTCAAGTACTTTGGGTTTGTTATGCAAGGGAATTGGGATATTGATAAGGACATAACACGTGGTAATGGTGTGGAGTGGATGAAATGAAGGCTCGCTTCTAGTGTTTTATGTGATAAGAATGTGACATCGAAACTTAAAAGTATGTTATATAGAGCGGTGGTCAACCGATTATGTTGTATGAGGCTGAATGTTGGCCAGTTAAGAACTCTCATATCCAAAATATGAATGTGGATGAAATGGGGATATTATGATGGATGTGTCGGGATACCATGTTAGATAGAATTAGAAATGAAGCTACACGGGACATGGTGGGCATGGTCCAAGTGTAGGACACGATGCGGGAAGTGAGACTTAGATGGTTCGTGCATGTGAAGAGAAGAGGCATAGATGCCCCGGTGAGGAGGTGTGAGAGGCTGGTCTTGGAAGGCCTAATAAGAGGTAGAGGTAGGGCGAAGAAATATTGGGGAGCCGTGATTAGACAAGACATGGCGATCTTACTGAGGACATGATCCCAGATAGGAAAGAGTGGATGTTGAGAATTAAGTTAAGTGTTAGGTAGACGAGCTTTGTCCTTGCGCTTTCCAATAGCTTTAGTGAATTACTCAGTGTTAGTCTTGCATTTTCTTATTCTTTTCTATTATTAATTATTTTTTCTTTCACTTTGATATTTTTATTGCACCACTTAGTGTTAGTCTTGTATTTTTACTTTGGTTTTCTGATTTGTTTACTTGTTGTTGCTTCTTCCTTTTATCTTTTCAGAGTCAAGGGTCTATCGAAAATAGTCTCTATGCCTTCTTATAGGTATATGATGATAGGCTACAAATCCGTATTTTAAACATATTTTGAACTTTAATTACAACACTATTTGTATTTGAACATAAATGATAATGATGATTTGTAATTATTACATATTTTATGCCTTGTAGGAAATGAGTCCGATTTATGAATATATTCTTGTCACGAACCTAAATCACAAGTGTCGTGATGGCGCCTATCATGATACTAGGCAAGTCGATAACTCACAATACCAGCTTCTTAAATTCCAAAGTATACTGAATTAGGTTTAAAAAAATAAGAATCTCATAAACATGGAGAAAAACACCACAATTCAATACAGAACTTCCCAAAAATCTGGGTTTCACTAAGTACATGAGCATCTATACAATAACACAGTCTGATACACTATCTAAGAAAGTGGAATAGAATAAGTAAAACTTTAGAGATAGGGAGGAGAGTCAAGGTCTGTGGTCTACCATTTACAGACCACCTTCCGCATGTGCGGAGCCACACATGCATCTGCGGGCTCGCAGATGTAGCATTTACCTCGGACCTGCAACCCATCAGCAACCTAGTGAAACTCATACCTTCAACGCCATCCCTGCACTTTCTGCCTCGCACCTTCGACCATGACTCTCGCAGGAACGATTGTCGCTCCCTTTTTTCTCGTGAAATCGGGTTTCGACATGTGGCAATTCTTTTAAGGAAGTATTAAAAGAGGATAGTCGCCACCTAACGGTTTAAGGTGCGTTAGAGCACCTATTTGCATATGACTCAGGTTTTACTAGTTTGCATCACCAAAGATCCGGTAAGGGCTCGAAATTACCTCGAATAGAAGGTGTTAGGCACTCTTCGAGGTCCACAGCTGTGGGTCCCAGCCGAACTTGAATTATATGAATCAATCAGATAAACAAAGACAGAGAAAAATAAGAAGTTTAGGAAATTTTATTAAAATACTTTGAATAAATACGAACACTTGATTCAAAGATAAACAAGAATAAGATGGGGGGGGGGGGTCCTAAGTTTTTTAGCCTAAAGGATCACCCCGTACAACATAAATAATACTTCGTAACTCCCTCGAGATGGGGTGTTACTTTTATTATTCAGCGGGAACAAACTATCATCTCCTGCTACCCGATTATTATCTTTAAGTTATTACCTAAAGCGCACTAGTTGATTCTAAATCGTGCCTTATGCGTGCACTTCCCGTTCCCATACCTATGGTCCAGGAGGCATTTGGACCTCTAATTTAGGTGGTTGTAGACTTGAATTACGCTTCTCAAAAATGGTAAAAACTAGGCAACAGTTCAAAACAGATAGGACTGCAATTAAATACAGTTAAAGGCTCAAATTAACCTACACAATTAGGCAAACAAATGCACAAAAATAGATTCCTACATTAGGGTATTAGGAAAATTCGGAATTGATAAATCTATAGGCATGATCTCTAAGTGTTTGCACAGTAAGGGACAGTGAAACTTTTTCAAAATTCTCAAAATTACCTACTTCCTAATAATCGCGTAGATGAGAAATGAAACATCGTTTGAGAAGCGAGTAGTGATGCCCTATAGGTATGATTTCTAAAGATTGACGATTGTAACAGATTTTATACATTTAGCTCCTATAGGCATGCTGTCTAGATGAATGAAACGAATTGATTAGTTAAAATCATATAGGCATGGTATCTAATGAACATGGGCGGATTAAGGAACAATTGCTAACAATTATTTCCTATAGGTGTGCTATCTAGCAACACATATCAGTAGACATGGGAATAAATAGAGCACTCATGCTTTGACAGCACACTAGTTATGTGAGTGTGTGATTGACCTAATAACATGATCTCTAATAGTGCACAAAGATATTTAAATGACACATGTAACAGGTCGGACAACAAATAGTTCACACAAATCCTATAACCATTCTTTCTACCCTTTCCATGCAAGTATTAGGAGGTACCCATTTCCCAATTTCACTATCACCTCAATTGTTATTACAGACCCAATAACGAATGAATTACAAAGTGGTATAAGTAATAACAGTAGGCCCAAGACAGGCCCAAAGAGATACCCAGCACTTCCAGACCTTCAACTAAATTGTTTCTCCACACATTAGCAAACCCGGATTTCAACATATATTGATCGTAGGAACCAATCACTTACACAAATAAATTTGCACATTCAATAGACAGAAAGAGAGACAAAATTGAGTAGAAAAGAAAATGACCAAGGAACCTCAAGCCCTAGTGTGTCAGAGTTCACAAGAGATCAAAATGGACCTCGAGCAGTGCTCACACTAGGGAGGTTAATCGAGAAAGCTTTAGTGGTCTTGGCTTTCAGCCGGCCAAGAGTTATAGATTCAGAGTAGGGTAAGTAACCAATGGGAGTGAACAATGATGATCAAGTGGTAGAGTTTGAAGAAGTGCATTTGCATTTTAGAAACAAACATTGTAGATAATATGATCAAGTTCACACTTAGCACATTGGGGCAGAGAATATTTTATAGGAGGCAAGGGGATTGTGACTTCTGGGATTATAATACTAATAAACAAAGATGTATATGCCAAATAAGATAAAAGTAGAACAATAACTTAGTAGATTCAAAGCCTAAGGAGTAAAATTATGCTAAACACTAGAAGTTAAACAAACCAACTCATATCAACAAGGGAAAACAGAGCCAAGTGTCATGAGGGAAACTCAAGTTAAGAAGCCATTCTTGAAGGTTCCAACTACTTGCTAGGGAATACATAATTGGACAGGCTAAAGAAATATTGAGTGATGAAAATAATCACATGAGAAAGTCATAGCTAGAGTGAAGGTCTAAATATAGATTAGGACATACTATAGATACAAATCAATCACTATAGAGAACCAGGACAAAGCAGGAAGCAAACTGGTGTTATATAGCCAATGTAAAAATTTAAAGTATCAATACATTAAGCTACGAACTTCAAACGGTCGAAATTGTTCAAGTTAAACATAATCACATTTCAGAACTGGCAGTTTAGGCATAAGAAAATGCTAGAGAGGTTCATATCATAAACATATTTGATACTAGAAGGATTGCCCTTAGAGATAGTCTAGAAACACATTAGGTTATGCAATTTCATAGATATGAATATGCTAATCATGAAAATGAGAGAATGAATATCGCAAAGGTTAAAGAACTCACTAGTTACTGACTGACAAGTAGACAAACAAGAAAGAACAGACTCCACAACACTTTGAATGTCAACAAAGAGCAGTACAACCCAATAACTTAGTGGGTCAAGTTCACAAGGGCTTCAAAGGAACCCAGGGCAGTGCTCACACCAAGGAAGGTCGAAAAAGAGAATTCTGGTGGCATTGGATTTTAGTCGGCAAAGATCCAAAATGTAGAACAAGAGAATAAGAAAATAGCAGAATGAGGGGGAGGGAATTAAGGGGGAGGCGGCTAGGGTTCTTCAGAAGAGAAANGGGGGGGGGGGGGGGGGGGGGGGGGATGAACGAGGGTCGTTGATCTTGAGAGATCAACGGCTGTGATTAAAAATTGAATGGCGGGTCGTTAGAAGTGGGTCGCGATCGGGTTTTAGAAAATGGTTGTTTGGTTAGGGCTGGGGGCTATTGGGCTAAGGGATTGGGCCAATTTTGGTCTGAAAATTACTTAAAACTAGGCCATAATTAAAATACACAAAATTTATCAAAAAATAATTTATAAAAGTAATTAATAAATAATAAAAATATTATTTCTGCACTAAAATTATTGAAAATAATAACTTAACATTATAAAAATATGAAAATGCTATTTTGGGACAAATAATGTAATTATGCATGAATATAGACTATTATTACAAAATTATATAAATAGCTAACAATACAAACATAATTATATGAAATGATGTAAAATGTTTTAAAACATATATGTGGGTGTAAAAATAACAAAATTTGGATGATTAAGTCATCACAACTAATTTAAGGGAATAATTACTGAACATTCAAGTAATTTCAATGCAAGAAAATTAATTTTAAAGCTCTAAAAATTATAAAAAATACTTGTATTAATCTTGCATATTAAATAATGAATGAAAAATTACATTTTGAAGAAATATATATTATTTGAAAAAATGTGAGGGCAAAATTGGGTATCAACAACTGCTCTCTTTTACCCCGGAATGATGAAAGAGTTGTCGGGTAAAGAAAATGATGACAAATTTTGGCCGAATCGGGTGAGGGATGATGTGATTTTTGAAAAACGGGGGTCGAACTCTGGTTAATGAGTTGCCTATATATCCCTGGTGTTACGGGAATAAGGCCGTATGTAGTTCTAGATCCAACGGTGAGCTGAACCGATAGAGTTGTTATAGGAATGGTCGTATGCTTCGGAAAAGGTTCTTTTGGGTAAGACAAAATCAATTGAGTTTATATGAAATCGTGAATGTGAGTCTGAAACGTTACGAATGTATCTCAAAACGGGTATCTGAACGGTTATCAAGTAAAAGTAGGTAATTGATGTTGGTTGGTTACGTTTGAAATAATTGCAGGATGTGAACGTTGTGAACGGAAACCGGAGTGAAGATTGCTCCTGTTAAGAGAATGGTTACTTCCTGGATTACCTACAAAACTTAAACACAATGCATGCAAGTATATATGGGATTATTGCGAGATTTTAAACATGATGCAAATTCCCTTTGGACCATGAAAGTTGTCTTTAAACGATGAGGATGATGTTCTTAGACCGTGACGTCCTGGGACATGAATCGTGCGATTAAGGATTCACAGGCCATGAAATCATGCCCTCGGTCCATGAAAATGGTGCCCATGAACCATGACGCCTTTGAATAATGATGTGCAATATGAGAGATCCTCAAGCCATGGCATGGTGTCTTCCGGCTATGCAGATGGGGCTATCAAACTACGACATCTTTGGACAAAATGGTGTTGTTTCAGCCCATAAGATGCAAAGCTATGATACTTGGTCATATGCGAAGCAAAATAAGACAGAGCTTAATCTTGTGTAAGATTAGGGCATTGCTTAGATCCGGGAAAGTAGAAAATAGTGCTAGCTTTCAAGTAGCATAACAGAGGTAGAATTTGGTATTATGCAAGGGATACAGAGATGCTTAGGTTAGACAATTGAAGAGTCGGTGCTTATCCTGATGCGAGGAGAGGAGACGATGGTTAGTATCGATGCAAGAAAAGGTCGAGCTTAGCCTTATGCAATTGAGGGAGGCAATTCTTGGCCTCATGAAAGAAGAGGACAGTGCTTAGTCTCATGAAAAGAAAGGAAATTCTTAGCCTTATGCAATTAGGGAGGTAGTGCTTAGCCTCATGCAAGGAGAGGAGACACTGCTTAGTCTCATGCAAGGAACGACAATGCTTAGCCTTATGCTATTAGGGAGGCAGTGCTTATCCTCATGCAAGGAGAGGCGACAGTGTTTAGTCTCATGCAAAGAAAGGCAATGCTTGGCCTTATGCAATTAAGGAGGCAATTCTTAGCCTCATGCAAGGAGAGAAGACAATGCTTAGTCTCTTGCAAAGAAAGGCGATGCTTAGCTTTATACAATTAGGGAGGCAATGCTTAGCCTCATGAAATTGGGAGACAATGCTTAGTCTTATATTAAGAAAGGCAATTCTTAGCCTTATGCAATTAGGGAGGCAGTGCTTAGCCTCATGCAAGGAGAAGAGACAGTGCTTAGTCTCATGCAAAGAAAGGCAATGAGTGATAGTAGAGCATTTCTTAGCTGGAGATGTGTTTGTGTTTGGAAACTTTGTCGTTATGAAGATAGTGATTTTGACATGTGTACATAGCTTCGAATATTCCTGTCATATTCATTGTGCCTGCATACAAAGAAAAATCATGAGTTTTATGGGGAAGGTTTGTCCGTGCTTTCACCTTCTTGCTTTGCCTTTGCGCCTGTCTCGATCCTATTCGAGTTGCCCTAGGCAGCATCTGGCTGTTTATGAAATAAAATTTTCAAGAAAATAAGCGTGCATTTGATGAATGTAGTTAATTAAAAAAATATACTAATATGTAATATCGAGTAAGTTAGATGAATCAATGACTGTGACACTTTTAGAGACATTGCGCCTTCCTTGCATTATAATTTTGAGGGTCGTCCTAAAAATTCTGCCCCAGTTTAATAAGCAATTCTTTGACCGTTCTGCATATGACGAAGTTGGCTGGACTTGCTCCGGAATTTTGAGGGTCCTCAAAATTCTTCCCTAGTTTCTGACCATGGTAAAAATGAATACTTTATTGAGTTGTGACAAAACCCACAGGGTTGCCTATGTATCCCCTCTTAAACGAGAATCAGGTCAAACGTAGTTCAGCTACATCAGATGAAGAAATGTAAACAATCTAAACATAGTATCTCTTGACTACGTCTGAATTGATAGACTTTTGCCAAATTTCTTCGTCTGTTTCTGCAAGTATGAGTGCTCCTCCTTTCAGTACCCTGTGAACCATGTAAGTTCCCTTCCAATTAGGTGAAAATTTCCCTTTGGCTTCATCCTGATGCGGGAAGATCCGCTTCAGCACCAGCTGCCCCGGTGTGAACTGTCTAGGTCTGGCCTATTTTTTGAATGCTATGGAGATTCCATTCTGGTAAAGCTGACTATGACATACAACATTCATTATTTTCCCATCAATGAGATCCAATTGTTCATAGCGACTTCGTATCCATTCTGCATCACTAAGTTCGGCTTCTTGTATAATTCTTAAAGAAGGAATTTTGACTTCGGCGGAATGACAAATTTAGTACCGTAGACCAGCAAGCAGAGGGTTGCTCCTATTGATGTGCGACTGTAGTATGATATTACAATAAGGCGAATGGTAATTGCTCTTGCCATTGCTTGTGATTGTCTACCATTTTTCTCAATATTTTCTTGATGTTCTTATTGGTGGCCTCCACAACTCCATTCATTTAAGGCCTATAAGCTGTGGAATTCTTATGTTTGATCTTGAAGGTTTCACACATAGATTTCATTAAGTCACTGTTGAGGTTGGTGTCATTTTCGGTGATGATGGATTCTGGCACCCTGAATCGGCAAACAATACGTTCCCTGACAAAATCTGCGGTGACTTTCTTAGTTACAGCTTTGTAAGATGCAGCCTCGACCCATTTTGTGAAGTAGTCTATGACCACTAAAATGAACCTGTGCCCATTCGAAGCGGTAGGTTAGATCGGACCGATGACATTCATTACCGAAGAGGATAAAGGCCAAGGTGAACTTGTTGCATTGAGTTCATTTGGTGGCACTCTTATCATATCTGCATGTACTTGGCACGACACTCTTGGACATACTTGATACACTCTGTTTCCATAGTCATCCAAAATATCCTTCTCTTAATATCTTCTTAGCTAAAACGAAACCGGTCATGTCTGGTCCGCAGGTTCCGGCATGTATCTCTTCGAGCAGTTTGGAAGCTTCCTTGGTATCAACACACCGTAATAATTCTAGGTCTGGAGTCCTTCTGTACAGAATTCCTCCACTTTGGAAGAACTGGTTGGAAAATATTCGGAGTGTGTGTTTCTGGGTATGATTTGCATGCTCTGGGTACTCTGCTTTTGCCAAGTATTCTTTGATATCATGGAACCACGAATTCCCATCCATTTCTTCTTCAACATGAGTCCAATAAGCTGGATGATTATAGATCTTTACTACAATAGGGTCAATGAAATTCTTGTCCGGGTGTTGTATCATGGAAGACAGAGTGGCCAATGCATCTGCGAACTCATTCTGGATTCTCGGAACATGTTTGAACTCTATCTTTGTGAATCTCTTCATCAACTCTTGCACATAGTACATTATGGTAATATTTTGGTATTCTTTGTATCCCACTCCCCTAGAAACTGATGTACCAAAAGGTCTGAATCACCAATTGCCAGCAATTCCTTAATATTCATGTCAATGGAGAAATTGAGCCCCAAGATGCAAGCTTCATATTCCGCCATATTGTTGGTACACAAACATCTATGTTTCACGGATACCGGATAATGTTGACCTGTCTCTAATACCAGAACATCTCCAATACCCACTCCTTTGAAATTTGCAGCCCCATCAAATAACATTATCCAACTGTCATAGGTTTCGGCGATATCTTCCCCAATAAATGATACTTTTTCATCAGGAAAATACGTTTTCAGCGGTTCGTATTCTCCTCCTACAGGATTTTCTGCCAGATGATCTGCTAGTGCCTGTCCCTTGACCTCTTTCTGAGTTTCATAGACGATGTCGAATTCACTCAGTAGTATCTACCATTTTTCCAACTTCAATGTAGACATAGGTTTCTGGAAAATGTATTTTAGAGGATCCATCATTGATATGAGATATGTGGTATAGTGGTGTAGACAGAGAAATAGTTCCTCAGCTTTTGAGCTATCCACGTTAGAGCACAGTAGGTGCGTTCTAGCAAAGAATATCGTGCCTCATAGGGTGTGAACTTCTTAATGAGATAGTATATGGTCTGCTCTTTTCTCCCCGTCTCATCGGTTTGTCCCAAGACACAACCAAAAGCCCCATCTAGTAGGGACAAATAGAGTAGCAGAGGTGTCCCAGGTTCCAGGGGGACCAGGACTGGTGGTGTGGACAAATATTCCTTGATTTTGTCAAAATCTTTCCGACATTATTCACTCCTAATTGTTGATGCATCCTTCTTTAACATTTTGAAAATCGGTTCACACATCACAGTTGATTGAGCTATGAAACGGCTGATGCAGTTGAAGCGCCCTAAGAAGCTCATCACATCTTTCTTGTTACTTGGAGCTGTAAAATCTTGGATATCCTTGACCTTTGATGGGTCTAACTCAATTCTTCGGTGGAAGATAATGAATCCTAATAACTTTCCAGTAAGGACCCAAAAAGCACATTTTGCGGGGGTTCAGATTCAAATTATACCTTTGAAGCTGATCAAAGAACTTCCTCAGGCCTGCTATGTGATCTGTACCCTTATTGATTTTGATGATGACGTTGTCCACATACACTTCTATCTCCTTGTGTATCATGTCGTGGAAAATGGTTGTCATAGACCTCATATAAGTGGCTCCAGCATTCTTCAGACCAAATGACATCATTTTGTAGAAATACACTCCCATGGCGTAGTAAAGGATGTCTTCTTAGCATCTTCTTCATCCATCCATATCTGATGATATCCCGCAAAGCAATCCAAAAACGACTAGGGTTCATGCTTGGCACAATTGTCGATCAGTATGTGTATATTGGGCAACGGGAAATCATCTCTAGGACTCGCTTTTTTTAGATCCCGATAGTGGACACATACCCTGATCTTCCGATGTTTCTTCGGAACTGGCACAATATTAGCCAACCAGGTTGGATATTCAACCACTGTGAGAACCTTAGCTTTGATCTTCTTGGTGACCTCTTCTTTAATTTTCAGACTCATATCGGGCTTGAACTTTCTGAGCTTCTTCTTTACAGGTGGACACATAGGGTTGGTAGGTAGTTTATGAGCCACTATAGATGTGCTCAAAACCAGTCATATCATCATAAGACCATGCAAAAATGTATTTATATTCTTTCAGGAAATGGATGTACTCTTCTTTCTCTGATGGCAACATGTGAATGCTTACACGAGTTTCCTTGACTGTTTCGAAATCTCCCAAATTGACTATCTCGATTTCATCCAGATTGGAGTTAGGCTTGTTCTCAAAATTTTCTACTTCTCTAACAATTTCCTCAGGTATTATATCATCTTCTAGATCCTCCGAATCACTATCCTTATGTTGCATTGTCTCATTACATGTCACAGTTGCAGGTTCATCATGATAGGTAATAATAATGTTGTAGAGAGAAAAATATAAAGGATAATAATAAATACTAAAACAAAAAACCATTGATAAATACTAAAATGTCAAACAAACTCAATTTAATGATCCGAATAATTATTTCAAAACAGAATAATTAAAACAAAACACTGAAAAATGTCTTAAAACCTCCATAAAAATTGTTTTCGAAGTAATGATGCTAATTTCCAGACTACCCAGGAACTCGACGGGCCCTTGATGGTGTAGAAATCCATTTCCTGAGAACATCTCCTTTCTCCACTGTCTGAATGACAAGCCCTTCCTCCTCATCCTCCTCAACTATTGCACTTCAATCCATGTCTTCATCTTCCAAGAACAGATTTCTTAAGTCAGCTAAAACTTCATCTTCTTTAGATCCCCACATCATGTCGGCTTGATGAAAGGACTGGCTTCAATGTGGTACCGGCTGCTCAAGAGGGTAATTAGGACCACGCCATGGCGGCGACCACTAGTTATGCTCCTGCCAGGTGTACTAATAACCCAGCCCAAAGGTTGTGTCGTGACACTTTAGTTGTAGTGGTTTAGTGATACCCTGGAGATTCTTACCGATACCCTTACCAGGTTCATACTCTGTCCATGCCAGTATGCTCTCTATTTTGCTACTCCACCATTTATCTTTCTCAATCGCGTTGACACGCTCAATGTGATGGTATGTTTCTCCACCTAATTTTATTCTATTCTCAACAACCGGAACAGTCCGATTGGTATAAATAGGGTTACTTCCGTCCCCATGGATGATTACTTCCTGATGATTCCATTCGTACTTCACGACCTGGTGTAGAGTAGAGGCTATGGCCCCAGCAGCATGTATCCAAGGTCGTCCCAACAACAGATTGTATGTGGAGGATATGTCTAACACTTGAAATTCAACATCAAACCAGGTCAGGCCCATCTATAAACAAAGGTTGGTCTCCCCAATTGTGGCCCTTTGGGACCCATCGAATGCTTTCACGTTCATAGTCCCTGCTCGTATCTCATACAAACCCTTGCCCAACCTCTTCAAAGTGGTTAATAAACGGATGTTGAGACTTAAACCCCCATCTATTAGGACCCTGACAATGAATTTGTCCTCACACTGCACTGTGATATGCAGTGCCCTGTTGTGACTCAATCTTTCCGGCAGCAGTTCGTCTTCGTGAAAAGTGATCTTATGCCTTTCCAACACCTGTCCTACCATATTGGCCATCTCCCCACTGGTAATGTTATTGGCTACATAGGCTTCATTCAATACTTTCATCAATGCATTCCTATGCGCCTCGGAGTTCTGTAGTATTGATAGAATGGATATTTGAGCAGTGGTTTTGTTCAGATGATCAACCACATAATACTCTCATTCTTGCACCTTTCTCCAAAGATCGTTTGGACCAGTCTCAATGACAGGAAGCTTAGAAACAGCTTTTTTACTTCTCTTTCCCAAATGTTCGGGCGTATAAACCCTACCGGTTCTGTTCATGCTCTGTGCTGCGCCTGTTGCCTTTATTTTTTCCTTTCCTTTCCTTCTCGCTTATGCAACATAGTCCTAGGGTATAGAATTAGACTTAAAGGACGACGTAGGTACTACAGTCACAGTAAAGGGTGTGGTCTCTTTCACCTCGAACGGAGTTGGCGCGGCTGAGGGCGCGGTTACTTCAACCTCAAATGGAGTTGGTGTGGTTACTTCAACCTCAATTGGTGGATGAATCTGTATCACGATAGGTGTGAGAGTGAATGGAGGTATTTTAGGATTATCCCCTTCACGAATGAGTCCAATTGACCTTTCTGGATCCCATTCTTCATCGGTTTCTATCACATTTGCTCTCTCACCCCCTGTGGTCGGGGAGAGGATTATTACAGACATTAGGTGCCGCCTCCTTTGCCTGTATAACCTTGGTGTCAATTAGCGTCTGGATCTTATCCTTCAAAGTGCGACATTCATCAATAATATGACCTTTCATGCCCGAGTGATAGGCACATATCTTGTTTGGGTTAATCTACCGGGAGGAATTTTCCATGGTAACAGCGGGAATGGGAGTGACATAATCGGAAGTCTTCAGTCTCTCGTACAATTGGTCGATGGGTTCAGCAATTGGGGTATATTGTCTGGGCGGTCTGCCGTCAAAATTTGGTCCAGGTTTTTGGTACTTTTGGCGGGCTGGTGGTGAGTGGTAGTTTGCTGTCTGGGTGTTATAAGTATCGAAAGTGGCGATAAATTGTTGATATTCTGGATGTGAAGGATGATATGTGGATGGGGGTGTTTGGTATGTGAGAGGAGACTTTGGACCTTGGGCCACCATCACTGCCCCTACTTCCTTCTTTTTAGAAACATCACCTTACTGCAAGGTTTGTTTGTAGCCTGGAGTGCTTCAAAATTTGTCAACATTCCGCTCTTAATCCCCTCTTCGATTCTTTATCCCATTTTGATGATGTCAGAAAATTTATGGATTTCAATAACCATCAGTCTCTCATTGTATTGCGGATCCTAAGCTAGGACAAATAACTTATTTCATCTGTTCTTCCTTCAGTGTTGGCCTTACTTTCGCAGCTTCAAAACTCCACCGACTAGCATACTCGCGTAAAGTTTCCATTTGATTTTTCTTATGATTTTGAATGTAGAAGACATCGGGCACATTTTATGTATTGAACCTGAACCGATCCATAAAATCTGACGCCATTCTTACCCAATTAACCCATTTCTTCGGGTTTTGACTAGTGTACCAAGACAGGGCGTCTCCAGTGAGGATCCTATGCACCTTCGAATCACCTGTCCCATTAAACATTTCGAACTTAGGAGGTTTGTAACCCTCTGGCAGTTCTACGTCCGGCTGAATACACAAATCCTCATAATTCAAACCCTCGATGCCTTTACCACTTTCGACACTTTGAAATCGGCCAGTAAGTTTCTTGAGTTCTTCCACCATGTTCTTGATGAGCAGGTACTTCTCAGTAGACTCTGTTGTGTACAGGGTCTGTTGTGGAGTGTGAGATAAGGTTTCCACGTAAATGGGGTTGCTTTGATGGACTTCAGGAATTTGGGCATAGTTCTTACACCCCATGTTTTCGTACGTGAGAGTACATCGTAAGTCAATTGATGTAAGCTCAGAAATAAGATTATATTTGATGGAATATAAAGTAAGTTAATCATGTTACATTGGAGGTTACAAATATTTAAGATAATGAATAACGAGTACCAAGAGGTTTGGAAATCTTAGAAGCTAAACCAATTGAAGAAAATAAGTTTCGTCGAAAGTGGACGAGTTTGAAATGTTATAACATGTAATTTAGGGTGAGACTATGGTTCATTACATGATAAGGAGGTTATAAAATGAGTTAATTTTTATCGTATAATAGTTTTATTCTACATTTTGAAGTCAAGCAAGTTGTGGAACAAAAGTCGGCAAAGGTCTTCACAAGTTACACTCATAATGTGCTTAAAGTTAGGTCAAATGTAACTGATATTTTCTCCCAATATACTTGGAATTATTGGATGATCTACCAATAAAATTTAATATCTATGAGTCTAGTTTCCAATTCATTAAACCGTTCATCGATACGACGTAGGAGTAGAGAGATATTTGTAGTTTCTCGAGACTGCGCAGACATAGTAAGTGACAAGTAGGAAGATCACTAGAGCTTTTTGAGCAATAAATTTCATGTGCTATTTTAGGTCTTATTGGGACATATAATATACCAAATTTAAGGTCTTGAATTTAATTTCCAACTCTCTTAACCGTTCATTCATACGACATCAGGAAAAAAAATATATATCAGAAGATGGACAAATCCTAGGGTGCCAAGCTAGCACCTCTTTGACTTTTCCAAACTTGATATATATAAACCTTATGTCTGCTTTCTCTTCATTATTCAGCGTAAAAAGACCATAGAAAACCCATAAATCTAACCTCAAGCTATATTCTAGGGTTTCAAAGAAGATTATCATTCCAGGCAAGAAATCGAGAAGCAATAACATCAAAACGATCCATACGACGTAAGTGTCTTTATACCACCTCTCCTTTTTCTTTGTAGTTAGTGTTTTGGAAGGTACTTCGTATTTAAGAAACATATTATATGTGTATTTAAGTGCTTAAATATCAAGGAAAGTTGATAAATATGTTTCCTAATAGTTAGAACTCACGGGACGGTGATCGGAAGCCCTGAGTTCGAGTTATTTGACTTGTAGCGGACTGTTTTGTGTTGTCATTGGGATGCGTGTTTTACTACTGTTTTGTGGAGTTTTGGAGGAGTAAGAGTGTGGAGAAACACCATATAGATGTAGGGTTGTGAGCTGGTCGTTCACTGTAACATTTCCGGGTCGTTTGACACGACTACTGTGGTCGTCTTATGTGTGAAGTGATTAGGTTGTGTGTGGACCGTTTTGGGAGGCTCAATATGATTATTATTGATGTTATTTGGGATTTTTGGTGATTTTTTTGACTTGTTTGAATTCATATAAATAGGGGATGTTCTTTCCGTTTCATCGTAAAATAGGTTGTGGTCGATACATAATAGTTATGACGCTTAAACGATAACGATAGTGTCGTTTCTCTTATTGTATATTAAGGAGTTGTGACATTTGCGTAGCTTGAGGTTGGGGCAGTATATAAAAGGTATGTGAGGCTATCCCTTTCCTTCTTTTGCACGACTCAGATTGTACATAATGCAATGAACGAGCTTCCAAAGATACTCTGCTCTTAGAAGCTAGCGGTACTTACATTGTTTCCCTTCTTATGGAAAAATTGATGTTGAGGTTGCTTCTCTTATTCTTATGTTATCAATGTTGTTGGTACTTCCTGATTCTTATAATATTCTCGATGAAGAGTTATCCCTAATGATGTGTCCGGAGAATATCGACCTTACGTCGCTCCGAAATGTTCAGAACATGATTCCAATGAGTCATGCATACATTATATATATGTATCTATTTTACTCTACCGAGATGCGCTATAGTCGGTCGGGTATGACACCTATTGTGAAACCACTGATCAGTTGGGTTTATCGAGTCCTCTTTGAGGCTGGGTATGATATGATGATGAGGATGCCTACAGAGGCGAATGTTCTATGATGATGATGATGCCAACAGAGGCAGATGTTTAAAAAGATTATGTGTATATATGTATCATGTATTTCATGTTAATGTCTCTTAGAAGAACTCAGATGCTATAGGTTGTATCTCCTACATCTCTCTTTACATTACTGTTCTTATTTATGCTTTCCTGCCTTACGTACTCAGTACTTTATTCGTACTGACGTCCTTTTATTTGTGGACGCTGCATGTCGTGCTGCAGGTCCTCATAGACAGGTAGACAAAGCTCCCCCACCACAATAGGCTTTCCAGTTCAGTAGTTATAGGCGAGATCCCTTCTCCGGACTTGTCGTGGTCTTGGTATGCATTTTTGTTATAGATATTATGGGTATCTCGGGGCCCTGTTCCGGCTATGTTGCATTACTTATGCTCCTTTAGAGGCTCATAGACAGGTGTCGACTCATGTATAGTTTGGTATGCCTTGTTTGCTAATTTTTATTGTATAGTCTTTCATGGAAGCCTTGTAGCTCGTACCTTTTATGTAGTTTCTTAGCAATCTTGTCATCCCATGTGATGTATGTTCATGATCCATATATACATTGATCTCGTTATGCCTTAAATATAATAAGAAGGTTAGATAAAATGTACGTTGGTGCTCGGAAAGTATGGCCCGGGCGCCAGTCATGATCCTCCAGTTTGGGTCGTGACAAACTTGGTATCAGAGCAGGTTTGTCCTAGGGGTTGTCTATGAGCCGTGTCTAGTAGAGTCTTATTTATGGGTGTGTTGTGCACCACACTTATAAGCAAGAGGCTACAAGGTAATTAGGACTGTTACTCTTTCTTGTTACTCTAGATCGTGTGGTAGAGCTCAATCGTAAGAACTAAATTTACTCAATTCTATCTTATTTATAATACGACGATGCATACATCTAGAAAGATGGATGTAAGAGATTGCAATGTGGCTGTGGAAGGGTTGAGTCAGAGGAACTCAATTCTGCATCATGCTTATGATGAGTAAATGTGAGGGCTTCAGCAGATCATGTGAGTACTAAGATGTGTTAGTTTCTTAATAAGGATCTCTAAGGAAAGAATATCTATCTACCCATATTGTAAAAAGAAATAAGATAATCAGAAGGTAGATACGAGTTTTAGCAAGTAAAAGAAGAAAGATAAACAATGGTACGAGGTACCTAGTTAATAAAGATTATCAGTATTTATAATTCTGGAAGAGAAATATAAGCATTTTAGGTACTTTCAATGGTAATAGAGATATCTACAATTGTCCATACCAATCTCAATTATGCCCTATAGGAGCTAACTGAAATAATTTAAGAGAAGGATAGGATATCAGGATCCAACTGGGATTAGAGTAACTAAAAATTGTGGATAGATTGTTATCATTATTAATCATTTTTGAAGGGTAGTGCAGAACATGGTAATAATTCTCATTTGGAGATAGCCATATGGTCACTCTAGAATAGAACGGTAAGATATGAATACTAGAATATTTAGAAATTTCAGAAGATAGGCACTAGGATCCTAGAAGGGATAAATAGTTGCCTTAGTATGACTCCAACCATTAGTAAAGAAAAAAAGAAGAAGAAGAGTGTTAGGCGTCCCGAAGAGCTAGTGATATGAAGTAGGAGGGGCTAAATGTGAAAGAACGTCATGTTAAAGTCTTTATAATAGGGCGATAGACAGAGATATTAGCATGAAAATAAGAAGAGAGTAAATGAAACATTATGAGTAAGAGGTGATAAATGTGTGATAGTGGTAAATTAGAATATGATATAATGATAAAGTCTATAGTCAAGTGAAGGAAAAAAAATGAGAGGAGACAGGCCTTGAGACAATACAAAAGTGTAAGCCATAAAGCCATACCCTCATTTCGAGAAATGAGTTGGTGACTCACACGTGATTACCATAAGGAAAAGTTAGACCCCCCAAGTAATAGAAATTAGTATGGGATAGTAAAAAAAAAAAAAAATCGAACATGAATTAGGGATCAAAGGAATTGGTAATAGTCGACATCGTTTCAAAGATAGTGTTTCGACAATAATAGAATGAACAATAGAAGAATAACCTTTAAAGGTCATTCACGAAGACGCTTCCCTAAAGCAAGAACTATGAGCAGAGTTAAGCTTAAGGGACTAAATGTGCCAGTTATACCACGTGTCACCCTTGTGTGTACGAAATTCAATTATACCTGGTGTAGAAGGGTTACCGCAAGGCGAGTAATGTCTGTAAAGATGTAGAAACAAAATGCCAAAGATGAAGAGGTAAATATCGAATGGTAAAGGAAGAATGTGGTAAAAAAGGTGAAAGGAATAAGATTGAATTTATTCATATCCTACAGATATAATATAACTCCAGAACATTATTCAAGCATGATGTTGTGGAGAATAAATAAGGGTTTCACACTCGATGATATTGATATATAAGTGGGAATGAAAAATTGACACATAAGGATCCCGTACAAGAGGTAAGTTAAGACAAAGGACATAAACTAAGAGGCGTTACATAACATAAAGATATGAGAGTGGACCAATGGGTAGTCAGTAGTTGATTCAGGAAGAGCCTAGTTATGGATAAATAGGAGGATATAGGAAAATTAGTAGATCATGCAAGATAAACGTAGTGAAATCCAACATAGGAAATTCAGTCTCTTAGATGCAAAATCGTAATCCTCGAGAAATATTCAGACAGGAGTTGGGGTAGTAGAAGGTACAATATAAGTGTTACAGAAATAAAAGAGAGTGCCACAATGGAGACAACTGAAATTTCAGTTCAGAAGAAACCCTACAGGCACAAGGGCATGGAGGTAAGTAACTAAGGATAATGATAGGCAAGTAAGAACGTCAGAAATACCGTGGGATATACAATGTAATAAGGTCTCAGCTTTATAAGAGTTAGAAGTTCTTCCGTAAGTACTACAACGAAAGGCTAGCTGAGGAACTAAGGAAAAAAGCTTCAACATAAGCATAGTGACCTAAAGTAGAAATGGTGTTGTAACAGCAGTCTCACTATAATGTTGTATGCACTCCATAAGAAAGTGGAACCTATCGTAGCTAATGAACGGAAGAAGAAAAAAAATCAATCAAAAGTTTATAATTGAGATCATATGAGTTATAGGGAACTCCCATATTCATGGGCACTAAGATAGGCCAAGTATCCATGCAACAAGTGTCAGAACGACCAGGAAAAGTAATTGTTTACATTTAAAGACAACTGAGAAGGCATGAAAGGCAATCTATGGTGCTAACATGATGAAAGGGAGGTTACGAGTAGTATAAGTAGATGTGCGTAGGTCGCAAGCTAAAGTATGGTAGAGCAACAAGGTTTTATCTAGGCAGGAGTAAGGATAAGAAAAGGTGTGTGAGAAGGTGACGAGAATAGGTAATTCCTCGGGATTAACCCATCACAACAAGAGAGCTGATGGTTTCCATACATTTATAAAAAGCTCAGTATATCATGAGTGAACTCAAATAAGTTTAAAACTAGGAGCACTTAGAAGAGATAGAATGCTACCATGGTAGTAAAGTAAGGGTATAATTGTGATAAATGATAAGAGGATGACATTTAGACCTTTGATTGAGTAATGACTTAGAGAACAAGTATTTCATGAACTGCACGTGATTAGAATACCCCATAAGATGAATCACATTGGGATGCTATGAAATACAGTTATTTCATTATAGTATCGTCCCTAAGTGGATCAGGAAAATCACTTCAGATGTTCCCCGATGAGACGTGAGTCCTAGTGACGATATATTACATAAGATATTTTAAATTATCAGTGGTAGATTATAGATCAATATGAAGGCGAATCAAAAATGAATGGATGAAAGTTACAAAGTATGAGATGAGATTATGTTGTCATTATTAAGATGGACGGTAATAATGAAGCATTAAATGGCTTAGATTTATACATATAGGATAAGCGGTGAGAGAAAATCCTGGAGTTAGGTGGCAAGTCTCAATAATAATAAACCGAAGTAAGAGTTATGGTATAGTATGACCGACCTAGTAGTGGTAAAGCCATAAGCATAGATAACTGAGGCTATGAAACAAGATATAGCAATAGTCATAAGTTCAAAAAAATACCAAACAAAGAACTTTAGTACACCTATAGATGCCCAAAGGGATAGCTTGTCATAGTAAAATATATCTTCACCAAGTGAATCATAAAGATAGGTTAAAAGCTAACAAGAAATAAAAACGGAGATAAGAGTCGCATTGGCACACATTCAAGGTTAGAATTGTCTAGGCTGCATGAAAGAAGGTAGAAATAGTTACGACATTGAAAGGAGTTCGACCACAAGTCGTGGTGTGAGAAAGAGGCCTGAGGGGGGGAATGTTCTAGCCTTTGGATTTATTCACCGAACAACTCCCTAGATGGAAAAAACAATATTAAATTACTTTTAAGAGTTATTGCTTAAGATATGGAAAAGTGCATTAGTAAACATTCGAGGACGAATTTTCCAAATGGGGGAATGATGTTACACCCCATATTTTCGTACGTGATAATACATCATAAGTCAATTGATGTATGCTCAGAAATAAGATTATATTTGATAGAATATAAAGTAAGTTAATCATGTTACATTGGAGGTTAAAAATATTTAAGATCATGAATAACGAGTACCAAGAGGGTTGGAAAGCTTAGAAGCTAAACCAATTGAAGAAAATAAGTTTCGTCGAAAGTCGACGAGTTTGGAATGTTATAATATGTACTTTTGGGAGAGACTATGGTTAATTACATGATAAGGAGGTTATTATATGAGTTAATTTTTATTGTATGATAGTTGTGTTCTACATTTTGAAGTCAATCAAGTTGTGGAACAAAAGTTGGCAAAGGTCTTCACAAGTTACACTCATAATGTGCTTAAAATTAGGTCAAATGTAACTGAGATTTCATCCCAATATACTTGGAATTATTGAATGATCTACCAACCAAATTTAATATCTACGAGTATATTTTCGACTGCATTAAACAGTTCATCGATACGGCATAGGAGTAGAGGGATATTTGCAGTTTCGCGAGACTGCGCAGACATCATACGTGACAAGTAGGTTGATCACTAGAGCTTTTTGAGCAATACATTCCATGTGCTATATGAGGTATTATTGGGATATACAATATATCATGTTGAATTTCTTAGAATTTAGTTTTCAACGCTCTGAATCGTTCATTCATACAACATCAGGATAAAATAGATATAAGCGTCGGAAGATGGACCAATCTTAGGGTGCCAAGATAGCACCTCTTTGACTTTTCCAAACTTGATATATATAAACCTTAGGTCGGCTTTCTCTTAATTATTCAGCATAAAACGACCAGAGAACACCATAAACATAACCTCAAGCTATATTCTAGGGTTTCAAATAAGATTATCATTCCGGGCAAGAAATCTAGAAGCAATAACATCAAAACGATCCCTACGACGTAAGTGTCATTATACCGCCTCTCCTTTTTCTTTGTAGTTAGAGTTTTGGAAGGTACTTCGTAGTTAAGAAACATCTTATATCTGTATTTAAGTGTTTAAATATCAAGGAAGCTTGATAAATATGCTTCCTAATAGTTAGAACTCACGGGACGGTGATCGGAAGCCGTGAGTTCGAGTTATTTGACTTG
>ML321648.1:0-51521 GCA_005239505.1 Nicotiana paniculata | reverse complement strand
GTACTAGTAATGAATCTAGGGCTCCTTGTTGTTGTCAAGTATAGATATTCTTGTTGTACTTACTGTATGGGTGGAGATGACGCAATCAGCTCATAAGTCGTTCGTGCAGTTAGAACTCGAATGAGGGCGCAAGATGCCAAGTGTTAGGGTTCGAATATTGGGACCGGTAAATGGTAAATTTGTCAAAGGTTCAGAAGCTCGTAGAATTGACTACGAATTTGATGTAGAAGTGGTTGAAGTTGTTGAGACATTACATGTCCGTGTTGTATATTTACATTCCAGATTTGTTGTGTTCTATTAAATCTTTGTGTTGTTTCATGGTTTCCGCTGATACTTATTATTTTTCCTTCTTTATCTAATTCACTGTATTGTTAGATATATTGCGTAGCCTTTATGTGTATATGTTTTCCCCTTTATTCCTATATTGATACTTGTTCAGTTTATTAGACTAGTGGGTGTCTTGACTAGTCCTCGTCACTACTTTACCGAGGTTAGTCTTGATATTAACGGGGCACCGCTATGATGTGCTCATACTACTCTTCTGCACACTTTTGTGCAGATTTAGGTATTGACCGTTAGTAGCTGAGTGGACTCTTGTCGAAGAGACTCAACGTAAACCTGTCGTTGCCCTTGCAGGCTTTTGAGTCACTTTCCTACTTTGCATTCACACTATTTTATTTTGTTCCAAACAGTTATAATTAGAAGTTATGGTAAACTCTGTAAAGCTTATGACTTGTACTACCGGGTTTTGGGATTTTTCAATGTATAAAGAATTATTTATTTTAGAAAAACATTAGGTTTTATTATTATTGTTGTTATTTCCAAAATAGTAGGCTTACCTAGTCCTTAAGATTAGGTGCCATCACGATACCCAATAGAGGGAAATTTGGGTCGTGATAAATTGGTATCAGAGCAGTAGGTTCATAGGTGTTACGAGTCATAAGCGAGTTTAGTAAAGTCTTGCAGATTGGTACGGAGACGTCTGTACTTATCATCGAGAGGCTACGAAACTATTAGGATAACTTCACTTCCTTCATTCCTATCGTGCGAGTTCATTGATCTTGAAGATTGAAAGTATCATTCCATTCTCTTACAGATGGTGAGGACGCGAGCTGCAGATCCTGAGGATGCTACCCTCGGAGCAGATGCCCCCAGCGGTAGAGGTAGAGGCAGAGGCTGATGAGGGCCACGTGCCACAACTAGAGCACCTACTAGAGCAGCCGTTGAGGAGTTACCAGCAGTTCCAGTTGGTGGGAAAGCACCAGAGATGCATGTTGTTACACCCGGACTTCAGGAGTCCTTGGCATTGTTTTGGGATATGATTGGTACCTGGATTTAGGCGAGGTTGATTTCGGGTGGACCAACTACTTCATGGAGCGGGGGAGGAGCTCAGAGTCCTGTCGCCCACACTTCAAAGTAGCGAGATCATGTTGGTCAGGTTCGAGGTTTAATGGCAGCCCCTCTTGGGATCCTAGTTCCACCCGTGGTTAAGGCAGAAAAATCTGAGGAGGAACAACTTAGACTTAAGAGGTACAAGAAGTACCACCCTCCTACCTTCAATGGATTGGAGACAGATGATGCCCAGGGATTCCTAGAGGACTGTCACCACATTCTTCGTACTATGGGTACTGGAGATGAGAGGGGTTGTTTTCGTTACATTCCCGCTCAGGGGAGCGGCTTATCAGTGGTAGCGGGCATATGAGTTGGGTAGCCCGGCCGAGTCACCTTCACGTACATGGGGTCAGTTTTCAGAGACATTCTTGAGCGAGTTTGTACCTCAGTCCCTCCGAGATGCATAGCACGCGGAGTTTGAGCGGTTGCGCTAGGGCACTATGTCAGTATTAGAGTATGCCGTCAGAATCAGTGATTTGGCAAGGCATGCACCTGCTTTGGTTGATACAGTTAGAGAGCGTGTTCGTAGATTCATTGAGGGCCTCATGCATGATATTCGGTTCAACATTGCTCGGGAGTTAAAGTCGGATGTTTCATTTCAGCAGGTGGTAGGGATTGCTCGCAAAGTTGAAGGCATGCTGGATCATAAGAGGGATGACAGGTCGGACTGTGAGAGAGATGTCAGGCAGGGCTGTGAGAGGGAGGATATACGAGGTCAGGAGAGAGAGGGCAGAGAGGTGAGGAGGCCTTGTAGGCCGAGGAGATCTATTGGTCCTTATTATAGAGGTAGGGTACGGCACAATAGAGGTTTTGTGGGTCAGCCCATTCAATTTGCATTACCGGCTTCACATGGAGTTTCAGGTACGCATGGGTTTTAGGGTACTCGTACCGCACAGTTTCCACAACCACGTCAGCAGAAAGGTTATTTTGAGTGTGGAAATATCAACCATAGGATGAGAGATTGTCCCAGGCTATGGGAAGATGTGTTACAATAGGGCATTCAGATGAGTAGAGGGCTCCAAGAGGGGGAGGCCCGACCCGTTGATGTGTTTCGCATAGTAGGCTGGAGGCCGTTGTGCCAAATGTTATAGTACATGTATGTTGATTTGTTACATAGGGGCACCATTTGTAATTCATTATAGCTCTGCTTGTCGGGACGAGTTCCATTATTGTTGTTTTGTATATGAGTGGGTTTCATGCTTTGCACTCTATTTTTGTGTTTGCTCATATTGGGAGATTCTGTGAGTTGTAGCCCATGTCTATTGTTTGTTTCTATTCATTATTGAGAGATATGAGACTAGTAGTAAATTCCTGTTGTCCAGTACGGTAGGCTTCATGCTTCCCGAGTATAATGGCTAGGAGTTGTGATTCTTATGATCCACTGATATGGGGGCCATCACGCGTTGTAAGGTTGTGGAAGGAAGTGATCTAGTGAAAAGTTCCCATTGGTGGGTATATAGTTCTATCGGATATGAGGCTAATTGTCGGTGTTGAATTGATTTTGGGTAGCTATTGTGATCAGAAATGTGCGTTATGTTGTGTGGTCGTACCTTGCGGGGGTAGGCATGAGTTGATGCAGCTAGTTGAGGCTGATACGAAATATCGATTTAGAATCGGGTCTTGTGGAAATGGAGAGAGGTGAGAATTTGAGGTCTGAGGCTTATCGGTGTTAGTAGAAAGGCTGAGTAGCAGTTGATAAGGTGTCGTCAAGATTATGTAGATTGGGGTAACGCGGGATCACCCGCGGGTGTGTGTTGTAAGTGTTCCATCAGTAATTGGATGAGTTCGAGGTGAATCTTGGCACGTTCGAGGACGAATGTTTGTTTAAGAGAGGGAGAATGTAATGGCCCGACCGGTCTTTCTGAGAATTTAAGCTTTGTTCGGTGGCATAACGTCTTGAATAGCTTCGCATTGTGTACATTGACATGCGCGCATGGTTGGATTATGTTACCGGATGATACAGAGTCGGACTGTTGTTTTGGAAGCCTAAATAGTGAAGTTTTGACGGAAATTTGACTTTTAGGTAAATTGCTCCGGAACGAGTTATGGATGATGTCAACAGCTTTGTATGGTGATTTTGGGTTGAGGAGCGTGCCCGGAATGTGTTCTCAAGGTCTGTGGTTGATTTAGGCTTGAATTGGCGAAAGTTAGAATTTTGGCGATTTCGGTCGATAGGTGAAATTTTGACATTGGTCTCGGAATAGGATTCCGAAAATGGCTGTAGGTCTGTAGTGTCATTTTTGACCTGTGTGTCAAATTTCAGGTCATTCGGACTAGTTTTGATGTGTTTTGGCATCGGTTGTGGATTTTGGAAATTTCACAAGTTCTTAGGCTTGAATCCATGCATAATTGGCGATTTTAATGTTATGTGATGTGGTTTGAAGGCTTGAATAAGTTCGTATGGAGTTATAGGATTGGTTGGTATGTTTGGTCGAGGTTCCGGGGGCCGCGGGTGTGTTTCGGGTGGTTAACGAATTGTTTTCGAAATTTAGAGTTTGCTGACTTGCTGGTTTTTGGAGTTCTGGTGTTTTTCCGCACCTGCGGATGGGTAGCCGCAGGTGAGAGGTCACAAGCGCGGAAGGGAAGCCCGCAGATGCGGAATTTAGGGAGCCAGTACTAAGGGGTGCAAAGATGTGGGAGTTAGTGATTTCCGCAGGTGCGAGAAATGTCCGCAGGTGCGAGGATCACTGGGCAGAAAAGGGGTCAGAATCTAGGGTTGTTCATTTTCACTCCATTTTTTATTTTGAGCTCGGGAGAATGCGATTCTTTGATGGATTTTCAAAGGAATCTTATGGGTAACGATTTCTTACTCGAATTTGGTTTTATTTCACTAATCTATTGTGGTTTTCCTCGTTTTATCAAGGAAATTGAGAGTAAAAGTTTGGACTTATTTGTGGAAAGTTGACCCTTTAGGAATCTTAGGTCCTTATATTCTCCGAGTATGAATTGTTCTTAGCATGATTGAATTTCCTACTTTCTAGTCTCATCTTTATTTGCTTAAATTTGGAAGTTCTTACTTTCGGATTTACTCCTATTGCCTATTTGACTCCTATTTGACTTATCTGAAGATTGTTTTCCTTTGACTGTCATGCTATGTCTTCTTAACTGTTTACTATGTCTTCTTAACTGTTTATCTCTAATTGTAATTATCTTCATCTCATTCTAGAATGGTTTGGTCTTGACTGGGGTTATGATTATTTTCACGTTGCTTGTCCTTAAATGAAATTGGTTAATACCCTTGAAGCTACCGACCTTAAAGGAAGTTTGGATCGACCATACCGTAGTTGACTTGCCCGTAAATAAAGTTATCGGATTCGTGTTCATTTCTTGTTGTTAACCCGTGTAATTAGGTGCGGCTGTTACACGCTATTTTCCTTCATTCTTGAGTGATTCTTAATATGCCTAGCTTTCCTTATTATGTTTATTTATCGTGAACTAGTTTTGCCTATCTTTTGATCGAAGGTTCTTGAGTTGATGTATTTATTGTATCTTGAACTGTTTCCATTGTTGTTTTTGTGCTTGTTGTAGTGATGCATGCGGTTTCTGTTGTGCGGTTGTTGATATGGGGATTTGCATGAGGTTTCTACCGTGTTGTGTTTACTATTGATATTGCACATGCGGCGTGATAAGGCGTGATATGAGATTTAGGGTTGTGCATGTGGCACGATAAGGTGGAAACATGCTTATGCATGTGTGGTGAAACAAGGCGGGCATATACTTTACTATTGCACACGTGGCGAGACAAGGTGGGCTATGTCAGGGGTTATTTGTGATGCTTGTTAGCCTGGGGGCATTCCTTATTGTTGATATCGTGTGGAAATTTTATGTGATGACAATGTACGTGTTGCATTTCTCTTTCCTTAAACTTATGGGTTGTTGAGTCATGTTAGGACACCTACACAAGCATACACTTAGTTAAGTACTAGTAATGAATTTAGGGCTCCTTGTTGTTGTCAATTATAGATATTCCTGTTGTACTTACAGTATGGGCTCATAAGTCGTTCGTGTGGTTAGCACTCGAATGAGGGCGTAAGATGCCAAGTGTTAGAGTTAGAATATTGGGACCCGTAAATGGTGAATTTGTCCGAGATTCAGAACCTCGTAGGATGAATACGAATTTGATGTAGAAGTGGTTGAAGTTGTTGTGACATTACATGTCCGTGTTGTATATTTACATTCCAGATTTGTTGTGTTCTATTAAATCTTTGTGTTGTTTCATGGTTTCCGCTGATACTTATTGTTTTTCCTTCTTTATCTAATTCATTGTATTGTTAGCTATATTGTGTAGCCTTTATGTGTATATCATTTTCCCCTTTATTCCTATATTGATACTTGTTCAGTTTATTAGACCAGTGGGTGTCTTGACTAGTCCTCGTCAATACTTCACCGAGGTTAGTCTTGATACTTACTGGAACCGCTGCGGTGTGCTCAAACTACTCTTCTGCACATTTCTGTGCAGATCCAGGTATTGATCGTTAGTAGCTGAGTGGACTCTTGCCGAGGAGACTCAAGGTAAAACAGTCATTGCGCTCGCAGGCTTCGGAGTCACCTTCCTACTTTGCATTCACACTGTTTTATTTGTTTTCAAACATTTGTAATTAGAAGTTATGGTAAACTCTATAAAGGTTATGACTTGTACTACCGTGTTTTGGGATTCTGCAATGTATAAAGAATTATTTATTCTAGAAAAACATTAGGCTTTATTATTATTGTTCTTATTCCATGAATATTAGGCTTACCTAGTCCTTAAGACTAGGTGCCATCACGATACCCGACAGAGGAAAATTTGGGTCGTGACAATTTATATTTCAAAGAAAAAGTAAAAAGTAAAAAAAATGAACTTTAATGTCAAAGAGATAAAAAAAAATTGAAAAAAAATCTTATTTCTTAAAATCTTTTTCTTTTATTTTCCTAATCCCATAATACCCATTTTCTAGCCTAACTCCCCACAAGCCCACGTTTTTCACCCTCACTTCCCACTTCCCCCACTATCTTACACATGATCTTCCCCCACTTCACAAAAATACTAGTTTCTAATCCGTACATAAGTGAGTACTGCACAAAAAAGGGGGACAGCCGCATCAGAGACAAGAGAAGAACGGCAGCACCCAGACCTTTAATTCCAAAAATATACTGCTTCACCCTAATTCCAAGAAATTGGAATCATTTCTTTCTTTAAATTAAAAGATCCACAACACAAACACAACACGTAGACAGAACAAAAGGGTAAAAGGAGAAAAGTGACAGAAACAGAGGGAACGAAAGGGACAGTAGCGAGAAGCCCCTAATGCTTCAGCCTCCTTTTCCCAAAATTCATGAGAAACATCCAAGAAAAACTTTTCAAAATCATAAACGTAGGCTTTTACCAGTTCATTTTCATCGAATGATAAATCATTGGTTTAGTTCGAGCTTTCCACTGTCGATTCGAGTTTCCGTCCACAATTCGAGAGGCTCCGTCTAAAAGTTGTTCGATTGAGCTGCTATAATTTAAAATTCCAGTCATCAATATAAAGATTCATTTTCATTCTATTTTATTTGTTGTTCAATAATTCAGGTCATTATGTTTTGGTTTAACTTCAAGTTTTTATACGATTGAATTTTGTTTATGAGTGCTTATCTTTGGTTGATTACTCTGTTGAATGTGTTTCATGCTAGGTTCATTTTTCCCCCTTCTTTTTTTTATACCGTATGGGTAATCTCATTAATAGTTTTGTTCTCTTATCTATTTGAGTTATTTCTTTTAAGTAATTAACTTGATATGGGAAAATTAAGTTGGAAGTGATACTTTCTTCAACGAATTAACGGGCTCTCCAGTTCACCATGCCTTGGTTTCGTTTTAATTCCCTATCTTAGTCACTAATTTGTTCTGTTTGTATCTATTTTATTCATACCATGAATTTCAATCTAATTTTAAATATTGGTTGGTAGTAAAAATTGTAGGAGATTATGTTGGGCCATATTGATTGTAATCACTTGTTAAATCACACCCCTTTTCCACAATAATATGACTTCCATAACCTTTACGCATCATAATGATCCAAAACTTAGGCAACTCATAAACAATTCGTAGTTTGTTTAGGTGTATTTTTTTAATCGACTATCGTGATTATGTACATGTTCGCGTGACATGATTATGATTTCAAAAATAAATCAAAGTATGTGTTCGTGCAACTTTGACTGAACAATCTTAATAATAATAATTTATAAAAGTACATTCCTCGAATCTAAAAATAATTGAAATACTCTAAAACATTAGAAAAACTTTAGATGTACATATTAGCCCATGTGTTCATACCCCAACCTTGGATTGATATGCTTAAGTAATAAAAAGGTCATGTGCGCATTCCCATGTCTCAATGACTGTAAATTTAAAATTAATTATGTTTTAACCATGTGTATATTCCGTACGTTGGTTTAACATCTACCTTCAATGGAGTACCTTGTGTGCGTACCACATATTGGTCAATACAATATAATAAATCATGTGAAGTGGTAATAGACAAGCCATAACCAATAAAAATACGAGAACAACCAAAAAAATGTATTTAAGCCTTACATTAGTCAATAAAGAGACCGTGCTAGAACCACGAGATTCGAGGGGTGCCTTACATCTTCCCCTCGGTCTACAAAATTCCATACTCAGTCTTCTGTTTCATAGACCATAAATTAGGACTCAAATCTTTCTTTTGATAAGGGATCCCATAAAAGGTGACTTGGAACAACAAAACTCAATTTCAAGTAGAGACTCTAAATAATAAATAACCCCTTTTCAAAATGTCACTTCAATTGGAAAAACTCTTCTAACTCACCTCGTAACAGGGTTGCGTGGAAAAAAGAGGTGTGACAGCTCTGGCGACTCTACTGGGGACAGTCAATAAGAATTCGAGTTTTGTATATTGATTCTTGTTTGGCTTTTATCATGTCTTGGATATTATTGTGTTTTGGAGCCTAATGTGCTATTTGTTGGTTATTTGCTGCTTTAATATTTATTTGAATTGTGATATAAATTGTATCCTCTATCGCACCCCTCTGAGTTTTCTGATAGGTAGTTATGTTGTGTTTTCCTACCAACATCACAAAATTTCTGTCTTTAGATAAAGCCAGTTAGCCTACCAACTTCTGGTGAAGGATTTAGTCACACATATCTAGGCGGGAGAGCCTTCAGCTAGCCAGTCCTGTTGTACTACTGGTGACGCTTGATGCTCCTCGGCTCGGGTTGTCCGTCCGTCCGGGTAAGTCAGGTTTAGATACCATCTCCTTTAGGATTTTAAAACTTAGAAGAACAAGGCACAAGCAATGACTATCCCTAGTAGGCTACGCTTTATTTGCATAATGTGCATTGGACTTAGAAGGACTTGGCACAGGGGTCGGGCCCGTCTAGGACATGTACCAATTTTTCAGACCAACATGTTCTTTTTTTTTGTGCTACATGTAACATTATTTGATAGGCTTCACTCAAATATTGACCGACTTTAGGATAGATTGATCGAACAGAGGAGAGGGAAATAGAAAATATCCCCCAAGTTTTCATAAAGCACTCATTTTAAAATTAAAAAAAAAAATTTGAAGGGTTTTGGTGCATAAAATCACAATTTTCAAAATAGTACTTTTAATTATTTTAACCGAACTATGCGGGTATGATTCTCACCGGATGTGAGATACGTAGGCAACTTTCATCAGGTCTGGCCCCCAATTTTAAAAAATTCAAAAATATTTTCGTTGTTTTCAGAAGTTTTCTTTCGAAAATTAAAAAAAATCAAATATCAAAAATATTTTCTCTTTTATCTAGAAGTATTTTCTTTCATAAATTCAAAATAAAAGTTCAAAATCCGAAAATATATTATTTCTTCTTTAGAAGGCTTTATTTCGAAAAATTGCAACAAAAAAAAATTCAAAATCTAAAAATATTTTTTTCTTCTTTAGAGGTCTTTCTTTCATAAATTCAAAAAAAAAAGAATAAGTAGAAACCCAAAAACTATTTTCCTTGTTAGGAGCATTCATGGTTTGAATTGTATAAGATTAAGAGTTAGTTTATTTACTTTATTCAAGATTTCCCTGAACTACGTAATGGTCTGATTCATGCGGTGTCATGATATATAGGCAATCCTCATCGGATGTGATCATAGCCATAATTAATCAGAAAAATGAGAGAAAACTAAAAAAAAAGAAGAAAAAAAGAGCATTAGATTCAAGAGGAAATAATCAATAATCCGGGATGAAGCATGAAGCCTTCCAAGCTCATTCTAGAAACGAAAATGGCATTAGGGGCATGACATACAATGTGTGATTAATATCTGCAAAATGACTAACTCTAATACATTTGTTGTTTGTCATCTTAAGATAAAGTTAAACAGAGGTTGTTTGTTTGTGGTTTAAACTGGCGACTCACCCTTACAACATGAGATCAAAAGTAAAAAGTACAATGGCAAACAACATTGAGAATGAGTCAGATAATGATGATGTCCATGGACAATTGATCGAACAAGGTTCGGGACTGGTTGAAGAAGTAACCCGTTGCAAATCAAGTGCCCATCTCCATAACAAGTAACCCGTTGTACCAACATGGACCTGGATTCAGTGTGAGCATTAACCTTCCCACTATCGCCAGTATCTCCATTCCATGTCCTCCAACCGCAACCCTCAATAATGACCCACCTACTGTACCCATTGTCCATACTTTCACTATCCCTCAACCGGCTCTTGCTCAAAAGTCCAACAATGATCTACAACTGAATGCACACGATGCCCAGCATAACCCTCTAGAACCGACTTTCAAGGTTCTAGATTCATACAAGCATACTCCTCAGAACATGTTCCCAGTTGAGATCGAAAAGCCTGACAAGAATATGGAATAAAGGAAATGACTAGAAAAATGAAGAACTTGGAACAAACCATGAGAAACATACAGGATTTGGTAGGCCACAAGAGTGTTTCGTTTAACGATCTCTACATGTTTCCCCGTGTCATTTGCCACCCGGCTTCAAGACCCCAAAGTTTGACAAGTATGACTGGCACGGTGATCCCCTTGCCCATTTGAAGAGGTATTGTAACCAATAAATGGGAGCAGGAGGCAAAGAAGAATTACTCATGGCTTATTTTGTGGAATGTTTGAGAGGAATTGCTTCCGAGTGGTTCATAGATCAAGATATCTCTCACTGGCATTTTTGGAACGACATGGCTCAAGATTTTGTCCAACAATTTCAGTACAATATTGATACAGTGCCAGACCGCTCCTCTCTCGTCAACATAAAGAAGAAACCAACAGAAAGCTTCAAAGAATATGCAATCAAGTGGAGAGAGCAGACTGCTAGGGTCAAACCACCAATGAAAGAGGCAGAAATGATTGACTATTTTCTCCAAGCTCAGGATATCCTGATTACCTCCATTACATGTTGGCTGACATTGGGAAACCTTTCGTTTAGGCGATTAAGATTGGTGAAATAGTTGAGAATGGCATGAAACCGGGCAAAATTGTGAGTCAGGCATCCCTTAAGGCGACCACACAAGCAATTCAAAGCGGGTCAGGTGGTTTCGGAAATCGGAAAAAGAAAGAGGAAGGATCCATGATGGCATCTGGGTTCGGGGGAGTTCAAAGAGGAATAGTTCCTTCTTATGTGCAATTACAACAAGGACAATCCAATTCTTATCAACATTACTATCCACCTCAGGATCCCCGGTACTCAGTTCCCCCGCAACAATACACAATGTACTATGCCCAGGCTTATTCTTGGCCTCCCAATCACCAACAATGGCAGGCACCGATTCCATAAGGCTCCCGTCAACTGCACCCGAATTTTGAGACATCATACAATCCTCGTCCCCGACAAGGATATGTGAGAGAGGAGGATCCAAAGAAAGAGTTCACCCCAATTGGAGAATCGTATACAAGCCTATTTCAAATGTTGATGCAATTGAAGTTGATTGAACCTATCATGTTGTGTTATGTGAATCCAAATTCAAAAGGTTTTGACTCGAATACAAGATGTGAGTATCACTCCAACACCCAAAGTCATAGTACCAAAAATTGTTGGACAGTAATGAAAGCCATTGAGAATTTGATTGAAGCAAAGGCAATTGTGGTAACAAACAATGAGGATGCTCTTAATATAACAAACAATCCACTCCTAGCTAATGATAATACACATTTTATTGGGATGATTTGTGATAATCGGGATTATAAGCAGACTGAAAAGACAGAGATGTTTGTTGGACTATAGAGCAAGAACCAAAAGTGATAGTAAGCCTGCTGCAATTGGAACCGTTGATTGTGAAAGGTACGAGTTTTATTTTGAACTTGGCGGGTTCTAAAAAAATGATTCTCTATGTCCCTAGAATCACAAAAAAAAGGTTGAGGTTCAATTGGGTAGGCCAAAACTTTACATACCTAGGGGCATTCTAAAGATTGTTCCGAATAGTGTTTTGATAAATATAACAGATCCAGTTGTGATCCAACCTATTGCACAAATCCCAGTGACAAACACAAAATCTATTCCATGGAATTATAACAAGTTTGTCATGACATACAAAGAAAATGAGATAGCTGAAGAAACAGATGAAATGAGGGGTTTCACCCGCTCTGGAAGGTGCTATTCATGAGAGTAATTGAGAAAAGCTAAGCAAGCGAGAGAAATTCACTTGCCAGTGAAAGAACCCGTTGCAGAAAAAGAAGTAGAGGAATTCCTTAAGAAGATGAAAATGCAAGACTACTCAATCATTGACCAACTAAGGAAAACCCCTGCTCAGATATCCTTGTTATCCCTGCTTTTGCACTCGGAAGAACATCGCCGTGTGTTGATAAAAACTGTGAACGAGGCCTATATCTCAGAAAAGACAAGGGTGAATCAGCTAGAAAAAATGGCTGAAAGATTCTTTGAAGTAAATAGAATTACTTTCAGCGTTGATGATTTGCCTGAGGAATGGGCTAGGCACAATAGAGATTTGCATCTTATGGTCAAATGTGAATGACATTACATGAAATAAGTCATGATTGACGGAGGCTCAAGTGTAGATGTATGTCCTCTTTCTATTCTACAACAGCTGAACATTGACACTAACAAAATTCAAAATAGTAATGTCAGCATCAAATCTTTTGATGGTTCAAGAAGAGAAACTATTGGAGAAATCGAACTCACCATGACCATCGGCCCAGTTGATTTTAATATTATCTTTCAAGTATTGGATATGAAAACTTCCTATAATTTTCTTCTATGAAGGTCGTGGATCCATATGGCCAGAGTTGTACCATACACCCTACATCAAATGGTCAAATTCGAGTATGATAGGTAAGAAATTATTGTTCATGGGGAAGATGACTCATCAGTCTATAAAGACCCATCCATTCCATGTATCAAGGCCAAGGAAGGATGTGAATCCATCATATATCAAGAGTTTGAGGTGATTGAGGTAGACCAAGTGGAAGAAGGAAAGCCAATTCTGCATCCCCGTCTGTCAGCCACATTTATGATGGTAGCTTTACTAATATTAAGGAACGGCTATGAACCAGGAAAGGGATTAGGATCCTCTCTGCAGGGAATTGTGAACCCTATTGCTCCATTTTTGAAGAAAGATAACCTTGGTTTGGGTTTTAAACCAACGTCAGCTGACATAGACAGAGCCAAGGCCCGCAAAAAGAATGGTTGGAATTTTTCCAAACTAATCCCTCTCATTGCATACTCTTTTGCCAAGCCACAATTTGAAGAAGCCCAAAATCCTTCTACTCAGGATGACATTGATGAAGTTTACCAGGGTCTCAAGAAGATGTTCAATGAGATAAATATGGTTCAATTTGGTGAGGGCCCCAGCCGTTCAAGTGTTCAACTGATTGGTCCAGATACCTCGCTCAACAACTGGGAAACAACTCCTCTTCCCATTAGGATGGAGTCTTGGTAGTCTGTTTTGCTGTTTTTTCTGTATTTGGATTACTTTAAGGGTTGTAATCCAGATATTATAGTTTAATTTATTTACTTTCATGTTAATCCTTCTATCCTTTCAAATTCAATGAAATGAAGTTCCAGTTTCATAGTAAAATTATGTATTTTCATTTCCCTAATTTTTGTAATTTCTTATCATTTTTAGTCTCGTTAATGCTGGCTTTAAAAACATGACATACATGCGGAATTCATGCCCATATCTTAAAAAGTTTTCTAATCTCGAAATAATGAATCAAGAAGTTATGTATGATGAAGATGAGGCTTTTAAGGAAATAAAAAGGGAATTGGATCAATTTGAGAATAAGCATAAGCCTAACTTAAATGAAACATAGGCAATTAACTTGGGAAGTCCTGAAGAAATTAGAGAAACAAAAATAAGCATTCATACTAAACAAAAGACGAGAGATTCCATAATTCAAGTTTTGTTCGAGTACAGAGATGTATTTGCATGGTCGTATGATGACATGCCGGGTTTGAGTGCTGATTTAGTGGTTCATAAGATTCCCACGTATCCTAATTTTCCAACAATCCAGCAAAAACAAAGGAAGTTTAAGACATACAGGAGTGATAAGATTAAAGAAGAAATCATGAAGCAACTAAGTGTAAATGTGATGAGGGTCGTCCGATACACAACATGGTTAGCAAATGTTGTTCCAGTGCCAAAGAAGGATGGGAAAATCAGAGTTTGTGTTGACTATAGGGATTTAAACAAACCAAGTCCAAAGGAAAAGTTTCTGTTACCCAACATTCATATCCATGTTGACAATTGTGCTAAAAACGAGATCCAATCTTTTGTGGATTGTTATGCAGGTTATCACCAAATTCTGATGGATGAAGAAGATGCAGAAAAGACTGACTTCACCACTCTATGGGGAACTTATTGTTATAGGGTCATGCCATTTGGTTTGAAAAATGCAAGGGAAACTTACATGAAGGCCATGACAACCATATTCCATGACATGATGCACAAAGAGATTGAAGTGTACGTTGATGATGTGATCATTAAGTCCAGAACACAAGCTGACCATGTGCAAGACTTGAAAAACTTCTTTGAAAGGCTTCGAAGGTACAATCTCAAACTCAATCCAACCATTTGGAGTCCCTTCTGGGAAGCTTTTGGGTTTTATAGCTAGGTGAAAGGCATCGAGTTAGATCCCTCCAAGATAAAGACCATTCAAGAGTTGCCTCCCCCGAAGAACAAAACAGAAGTCATGAGTTTACTCGGCAGGTTAAACTATGTCAGCAGGTTCATTGAGAAACTTACAACAAGATGTGAGCCTATTTTCAAGTTGTTGAAAAAGAACGCCGATATCAAGTGGATAGATGAGTGCCAAGAAGCTTTTGATAAGATCAAGGAGTATTTGTCAAATCCCCTTGTTTTGGTCCCGCCGGAACCTGGTAGGCCTCTGTTTTTATATCTGTCAGTAATGGATAGTTATTTTGGTTGTCTTCTGGGTCAACATGATGCCACATGCAAAAAAAAAGCAATCTATTATTTGGGCAAAAAGTCTACTACTTATGAGGCCAAATATCTTTTGTCCTTAACCTGGGTCGCTCAGAAGCTTAGGCATTATCTTTTGTCCTATAAAAATTACCTCATATCCCGAATGGATCCCCTGAAGTATATCTTTCAGAAGTCGATGCCAACTGGTAGATTGGTAAAGTGGAAAATCCTGCTCACAGAGTTTGATATTGTTTATGCCACTCGTACTGCCATGAAGGCACAAGATTTGGATGATCATCTGGTAGAAAACCCGGTTGATGATGAGTATGAATCTTTGAAAACATATTTCCCAAATTAAGAGGTTAATTTAATTGAAAAAGTAGTCCAAGATGACAGTCAAATTTGGAAACTATATTTTGATAGGGCTATCAACATCAAAGGCGTAGGGATTGAGGAAATTCATGTATCACCTACTAGGCAACAATACCCTGCCACAGCGCGACTTCGTTTCTTTTGTACAAACAACACGACAGAATATGAAGCTTGCATCATGGGTCTGAACATGGCAATAAACCTAAATGTGCATGAACTGTTGGTGATGGGAGATTCAGATTTGCTTATTCGGCAGGCTCAAGGTGATTGGGAAACTCGAGACATCAATCTCATTCCATATAGACAATGTGCGGAAGATCTTAGCAACAGGTTCAAGTCCATCGAGTTCAGGTACATTCCCAGGTTTCACAATGAATTAGCTAATGCCTTGGCCACCCTGGCCTCAATGTTTTCATATCCGGGTAATACTCACATTGACCCATTAGAAATTCAAATTCAGGATCAACATGGTTATTGCAATACAATTGAAGTAGAACTAGATGGTGAACCATGGTACCATGATATCAAACAGTATCTGAAAACAAGAGAATATCCGGAACATGCGAATAGGAATCAAAAAAGAACTATTAGGCGACTCTCTAATGGTTTCTTTTTTAATGGGGAAATCCTATACAAAAGAACTCCAGATTTGAATTTGTTGAGATGTGTGGATGCCAAAGAAGCTGAAATGATTATGAGTAAGGTGAATTTGGGAGTTTGTGGTCCGCACATGAATGGATATGTTCTAGCAAAGATAATCCTCCGGGCAGGATATTATTGGCTTACTACGGAACGAGATTGCTTTTGTTTTGTTCGAAAGTGCCACCAGTGTCAAATTTACAATGATTTGATTCACTCGCCTCCTTCAAAGTTATACCCTATGTCAGCTCCTTGGCCTTTTGTTTCTTGGGGAATGGACGCCATTGGCCGAATCAAGTCAAAAGCTTCAAGTGGGCACAAATTCATCTTGTTTTCAATTGATTACTTCACCAAATGGGTGGAAGCTATTACATTGAAAAGAATTACCAGGAAAGCAGTAGTAGACTTTGTTCACTCCAACATTATCTGTCGTTTCGGTATTCCAAAAATCATTATCAGGGACAACTCTACTCCTTACCGGCCCAAGCCAATGGAGTTTTTGAAGCTGCAAATAAGAACATCAAGAAGATTCTTAGGAAGATGGTCCAAGGGTCTAGTCAATGGCACAACAAAATGCCCTTTGCTCTTTTGGGATACCAGACCACTGTATGTACATTACTTGGTGCAATGCCCTACTTGTTGGTTTATGACACTGAAGCGGTCATACCTGCTGAAGTTGAGATTCCCTCTCTCCAAATCATTGTTGAAGCAGGGATCGAGGACACTGACTGGGTTAAGTCCCGAATGGAATGTCTGAGTTTAATTGATGAAAAGCGTTTGGCAGAAGTTTGTTTTGGTCAATTGTACCAACAAATAATGGCACGCGCCTACAATAAGAAAGTGTGCCCAAGACAATTTGAGGTAGGATAACTTTTTTTGAAATGTATCTTTCCGTACCAGGATGAAGCAAAAGGAAAGTTTTCCCTGAATTGGCAAGGTCCTTACCTCATCAAGAAAGTATTGTCAAAAGGAGATCTACACTTAGCAGACATAGAAGGAAAGGTGACTAATATATCCGTCAACGCAGATGCGGTCAAGAGATATTATGTCTGACAGGCCTCTGTTGGGGCCTTTTTATACTTAGCATTCTCAGGTTGGGATGATGAAAGGCTATCATTCTCGCTACCCAAACACTGGTCAACCCTAGTTAGCCCTTTGAAGCCTTGTTTATGTTTCTTTGTTTTTACCTCTTTTGGAACCAACGTACTCAAAAAAAAAGAAAAAAAAAGAAAAAATAATCAACAAAACAAGTTCATGTTAATTGAACTACGTCCGACCTGATTCTGAAAGGATACGTAGGCAGCCTCACTCTGGGGTTCGGTCACACCAAAAACAAAAACCAAATTTCCTCAGTATTCAAAGAAACTAGGGCATGATATTATTTTATTTTTGATGGTGTTTCCATCAAAATGGTTCCAAAAGTTGTAATTAAGTTGAATAGCTCTTTTTACCTTTCCCTGCTAAGGCCTTCTGATCAACTTTCGAAAATGCTAAGTCAGTATACTACGGGTGATGCCTTAGCATTGTAAATAGAGAAAAATAAAGGAGAGAGTCTTATTTGGGCCCTCACGGGCACTATAAGGTAATGGTAAGTTGAGATAAAGGAAAATGAGAGAGTCTTATTGGTGAAAACCCTCACGGGCACTATAAGGCAATGGTAAGTTGAGAGATAGAAAAATGAGAGAGGTCAAATGGTGAAAACCCACAAAGGGCATCGTTGATCGATTTAGGTCTTCATATATCCTGGTACAACCATGGTTAAGACAAAGAACTCAATTTCAAAGTGAAATTTACAACGGATTTTGAGAATTAGGCAGTTCAGACGGATCGGGCATCCAATCCAAAGTGTATGTCATGTTCATTGAAGTCAACATATTCCTCCAGATATGTCCTTTCTTATTTATTTTTATTTTTATTTTTATTTTTTTCCCATAAAAGGGACGCTTTTTGATTAAGTTGTAATACCCATTATTTCACCTTCTTGTTTTCTTTTGCACTGCTTTTTTGAGTCCCTTTCAGTCTAATTTTGTCAAAGCAAAGCAAAGAAAAGGTCACAAAATTGGTTACAGTTTCCCCGTTATATAAAAAACATTTCTAGACATAAACAGTATGGGCAAAGGCATAAAGCCTTCATTGATTTTCCCTGACGAGCCTCGTCTTATTGCCAAACGCAGGGTACTACATCCCCTGGTTGCATTTTAGTGACAACATAGGGTATGACATCCCCTAGTAGCATTTCAGATCTCCACGAGCCTCGTTTCATTGCAAACATAGGGTACGACATTCCCTAGTAGCATTTTAGAGCACCACAAGCCTCATTTTATGGCAAACATAGGGTACGTTCCTAGTAGCATTTTAGAGCGCCACAAGCCTCATTTTATTGTAAACATAGGCTACGACATTCCCTAGTAGCATGTCAGAGCGCCACGAGCCTTATCTTATCGCCAACACAGGGTACTACATCGCCTGGCTGCATTACTTTTTGCCAACATAGGGTATGACATTCCCTAGTAGCATCTTAGAGTGCCACAAGCCTCATTTTATTGCCAACAAAGGGTAGTACATTCCCTGGTGTCCTTCCAGCATGTTAACATAGGGCAAAACATCCCCTATTGTCAAAAAAAGACCATTTATCTTTCAATTCTTTATTTTGCAATAGCTAAGATAGTTTATTGTGTTTTTAATAACTCACAAAAATTTCCTAGTGCAAACTGGGGTCGAAATGTTTTGTTCATTTTGTTTGGTTCTGATGGCTTGCAGGTTTTTTATGCAAAGTACGGATTGGATTGTCAAAAAATAAGATTACGCTTTCACTAGAGAAAGTGGAACATTTGATCTCAATACCAGCCGAACCAGCTTTGACATAATGCATGCAAAGACATAAAATTTCAAGATCCATCTTTTTATCACCTGATCAAGAAGCAGGCCTGTGTGATTATTTCATAGTATGTTACATCGAGAGCATCAAGTTTTAGTATAAATTCAATAGGGGATAGGAATTTTGTAACTCTTCGATTTCAAGAGTATCTACTTTTAATTTCATTTTGATGTAATAGTAGGAACCCCGAATCGGAACCTTGACGGAACTTTGCTCGACTCTCCATCTAAGCATACTCCATTATTATTATTCCACTTGAACTACATGTGACCTGATTCCCCTATAACATGGGATATGTAGGCTTCCTAAAACCAAGGCTCGGTTGCAACCCCTTCTTTTCTTTTCTTTTCCCTTTTAAATAACAGTGAGGTCAAAAATCAGTCACCTTGTTCATTTTTCTTTTCCTGAAAATTCTTCATGTTTCCAAGAAAAGAGGGGCATGCGGTGAACAACTATTTTTTGACCACACCTAAATATATATTATTTTAGTGTAAGTATTTTTTTTAGGTATAATCTTGATGTTTTAAACTTTTATCTTACTCTTAGTAGATTTTATTTGAAAAAAATAAACACTCACATTCTTAGAGTACAAATTTTATTTCTATTTATATAAATAAAAAATTCATACACACACACATATAGAATGTTAATAAGTAAGCTATAGAATCATTCTTAGTATCATTTAAAGTATATGTAAATATTTAATTTTACTATAATATAAGAAATTTTTGTTATTCTTCTTATATTTATAATTTAATTTATCCTTCAAAGAAAAAGTAAAAAGTCAAAAAATAAATAAATGAACTTTAACATCAAAGAGATAAAAAAAAAATTAAAAAAAATCTGATTTTTTGAAATCTTTTTGTTTTATTTTGCTAATCCCATAATCCACATTTTCTAGCCTAACTCCCCGCAAGCCCAAGTTTCTCACCCTCACATTCCACTTCCCCTACTAACATACACATGATCTTCCCCCACTTTACAAAGGTACTAGTTTCTGATCACTACATAAGTGAGGACTGCACAAAAACGGGGGACAGCCGCCTCAGATACAAGAGAAGAACGACAGCACCCAGGCCTTTAATTCCAAAAATCTGCCGCCTCACCCCAATTTAAAAAAATTGGAATAATTTCTTTCCCTCAATTAAACGATCCACGACAAACACACAACACATACACAAACAAAAGGGGAAAAGGGGAAAAGTGACAAAAATAGAGGGAACGAAAGGGACAGTAGCGAGAAGCCCCTCACGCTTCAGCCTCCTTTTCCCAAAATTTATGACAAACATGCAAGAAAAACTTTGCAAAATCATAAAAATAGGCTTTTATCAGTTCATTTTCGTCGAATCATAAGTCATTGGTTTAGTTCGAGCTTTCTGGTGCTGATTCGAGTTTCCGTATGCAATTCGAGAGGCTTCGTCTGAAAGTTGTCCGATTAAGCTAGTGTAATTTAATGTTCCAGTCGTCAATATAAAGGTTCATTTTCATTCTATTTTATTTTTTGTTCAATAACTCGGGTCATTATGTTTTGGTTTAACTTCAAGTTTTTATACGATTTGAATTTTCTTTATGAGTGCTTATGTTTGGTTCATTACTCTGTTGAATGTGTTTCATGCTAGGTTCAGGTTTCCCCCTTCTTTTTAGTATACTGTATGGTTAATCTCATTAATAGTTTTTTTTTGTAATCTATTTGAGTTATTTCTTTTATGTAATTAACTTGATATGGGAAAATTAAGTTACAAGTGTTACTTTCTTCAACAAATTAATGGCCTCTCCAGTTCACCATTTCTTGGTTTCATTTTAATTCCCTATCTTAGTCACTAATTTATTCTGTTCGTATCTATTTTATTCATACCATGAATTTCAATCTAATTTTAAATCTTGGTTGGTAGTAAAAGTTGTAGGAGATTATGTTGGGCCATATTGAATGTAATCACTTGTTAAATCACATCCCTTTTCCACAATAATATGACTTCCATAACCTTTACGCCTCACAATGATCCAAAACATAGGCAACTCATTAACAATTCGTAGTTTGTTTAGGTGCATTTTTTAATCGACTATGGCGATTATGTACACGTTCACGTGACATGATTATGATTTTCAAAATAAATCAAAGTATGCGTTCGCGCATGTTTGACCGAATAATCTTATTAATAATAATTTATAAAAATAAATTTCTTGAATATAAAAATAATTTAAATACACTAAAGCACTAGAAAATTTTTAGATGTACTTTAAATATTAGCCCATGTGTTCATACCTGAACCTTGGATTGATATGCTTAGTAATAAAAGGTTCATGTGTGCATTCCCGCATCTCAATGCCTGTAAATTTAAATTAATTATGTTTTAACCATGTATATATTACGTACCTTGGTTTAACATCTACCTTCAATGGAGTACCTTGTGTGCGTACCGCATGTAGGTCAATAGAATATAATAAATCATGTGAAGTGGTAATAGACAAGCCATAACCAATAAAAATATGAGAATAGCCAAAAAAAAAATTATTTGATCCTTACATTAGTCAATAAAGCGACCGTGCTAGAATTGTGGAACTCGAGGGGTGCCTTGCACCTTTCTCTCGGTCTACATAATTCCTTACTCAGTCTTCTGTTTCATAGACCATAAATTAGGAGTCAAATCTTTCTTTTAATAAGGGATTCAATAAAAGGTGACTTGGAACACCAAAACCCAATTCCAACTGCGACTCTAAATAATAAATCATCCCTTTTAAAAATGTCACTTCATGTAACGACCCAACCAGTCGTTTTGAGAATTTAAGCTCCGTTCGGTGGCGTAATGTCTTGAACAGCTTCACATTGTGTATATAGACTTGCGTGTGTGGTTGGATTCAGTTACCAGATTATCCGGAGTCAAATTGGAAGGAAAATCTCAATTTTGGAAGCTGAAGCAATGGAAGTATACTGGAGGTTTGACTTTTGTGTAAACGGCCCCATAATGAGTTTTGGATGATGTCAACAGCTTCGTATGCCGATTTTGGAATTAGGCGCATCCGGAATTGGTTTTGGAGGTCCATAGAGTGATTTGAGGTAATTGGGGAAAGTTAGAATTTTGGCGATTTTGGCCGATAGGTGAAATTTTGATATCGGGCTCAGAATGGAATTTCGACAGCGGTTGTAGATCCTTTGTATCATTTATGACTTGTCTACAAAATTTAGCGTCATTCTGGGTTGAATTGAAAGGTTTCGGCTCTAGTTTTGATATTTGAAGATTTGAAAATTCATAAGTTTGATTTTTTGTTTGATTCGTCGTTTTGATGTTGTTTTTTGTGATTTGAAACCTGATCTTTCCCTTCCACGATCGAGTAGACCCAGTTGCGATCGTGTAGAGTAAAGCTAACCTGCCATAGTTTCTTCTTCGCGTTCGTGTATTATCCCACGCCATCGCGTAGGCCTTTCCCTTCCCTTTCTGCGATCGCATGCCATAGTTCGCGATTGCGTAGTACATTTCTGGGCAGTAGCCAATTCCTTCTTCAAGATCACATTGCTTTTTCTGCGATCGCGATGCACAAATGCCTGGGCAGAAAGAATATAATCAAAAAATGAGGGTTAGACCTATTCATTGATATCTTGACTTCTAGAGCTCGGTTCTGAGCGATTCTTTAAGGGTTTTCACACAATTCGATTGGGTAAGTGTTCTTCATCTATAATTATATGTGTTCCATGAATTAGTCGTTGTTTTTATCATTTAAATTATGTTTTTAGTTAGGGAAAACGTTGGGTTTTGAAAAAAAAATTCAAAACGAAATTTCATGATATGAGGGACGAAATGGTATCGGAATTTGGTAAATTTTTCATGGTTGAACTCGTATTGGAATGGGTAATCGGATTTTGTAAAATTTGTCGGGTGCCGAGGTGCGGTCCCGAGGGTCTACTTTTGGACTGATTTTTAGAATTTGTTAAAGATCGAAGCTTTATTATCCGGAGTAGTTCCAAAAAAGTTTTATGTGTGTTTTGAAGTTGTTCTAGTTGGTTTTNTCCTTGGCATGATTGAATTTTCTAATTTCTAGTTTCATCTTTATTTGCTTAAATGTAGAATTTCTTACTTTTGGATTTACTCCTATCGCCTATTTGACTCCTAAGTGACTTATCTGAAGATCTTATTTGCTTTTTACTGTCATGCTATGTATTCTTAACTGCCTATCTCTCATTTTAATTATCTTCATCTCATTCTATAGTGGTTTGGTCTTAACTGAGGTTATGATTATTTTCACGTTGTTTTTCCTTAAATGAAATTGTTGAATACCCTTGAAACTGTACCTTAAAGGAAATTTGGATAGACTATACTTTAGTTGACTTGCCCGTAAATAGAGTTATCGAATTCGTGTTGACTTCTTTTTGTTAACCTGTGCATTTAGGTGTGACTGTTACATGCTATTTTCCTTCTTTGTTGAATGGTTCTTAATATGCCTAGATTCCCTTATTTTGTTTATTTCTCATGAACTAGTTTTTCCTATCTTGTGATCGAAGGTTCTTGAGTTGATGTATTTATTGTATTTTGAACTGTTGGCATTGTTGTTGTTGTACTTGTTGTGGTGATGCACGAGGTTTCTGCCGTGCGGTTGTTGATATGGGGATTTACACGAGGATTTTACCCTACCGTTTTACTATTGATATTGCACATGCGGCTTGATAAGGCGGGATATGAGATTGAGGGTTGCGCATGTGGCGAGACAAGGTGGGAACATGCGTATGCTCGTGTGGCGAAACAAGGCGGGCATATACTTTACTATTGCACACGTGGAGAGACAAGGTGGGCTATGTCAAGGCTTGTTTGTGATACTTGTGTTGGCCTGGGGGTATTTCCTTGTTGTTGATATTGTATACTAGGACACTTAGTGTGTGATTTTATTCGTGTAGAAATTTGTGGGATGACAATGTACTTGTTGCCCTTTTCTTTCCTTATACTTATGGGTTGTTGAATCGTGTTAGGACACCTACAGAAGCATACACGTAGTTAAGTACTAGTAATGGATTTAGGGTTCCTTGTTGTTGTCAAGTATAGATATTCTTATTGTACTTACCGAATGGGTGGAGATGACCCAATTGGCACATAAGTCGTCCGTGCAGTTAGCAGTCGAATGAGGGTGCAAGATGCCAAGTGTTAGGGTTCAAATATTGTGACCCGTAAATGGTGATTTGTTCGAGGATCGGAACCTCATGGAGATGAATACGAATTTGATGTAGAAGTGGTTGATGTTGCTGAGTCATTATGGGTTCCGCTGACACTTATTGTTTTCCTTCTTTATCGAATTCACTTTATTGTTAGCTATATTGCGTAGCCTTTATGTGCATATCATTTTTTCCTTTATTCCTATATTGATACTTGTACAGTTTATTAGACCAGTGGGTGTCTTGACTAGTCCTCGTCACTACTTCATCGAGGTTAGTCTTGATACTTACTGGGCACCGCTGTGGTGTGCTCATACTACTCTTCTGCACATTTTTGTGAAGATCCAGGTATTGATCGTTAGTAGCTGTGCGGACTCTTGCCGAGGAGACTCAAGGGAAACCTGTCGTTGCGCTCGCAGGCTTCGGAGTCACCTTCCTATTTTGAATTTACACTGTTTTTGCTTACTTCAAAACAGTTGTAATTAGAAGTTGTAGTAAATTCTATAAAGCTTATGAGTTGTTGACGTGTGGCTAGAATTCATGGTTTAACACGTTATGTGCCTTACATTTTAGGTGCTTTAATGATAAAAAAAAATACACTTTTTATGTGCATAATGGAGTCTATTTAATGTGTAGGTCAATTGGAGATGGAAGCCGAGCTAAATGGATACAAATACGTCGAAAATACGCTCAAGAGGCGAAGAGGAGTGCACCGGGCTATAGCCGGGCGTTTGAGCCTTAAGGCCAGACCTAGTCCGGCGTTAGCCAGGCGCCAAAGCCCAAACGCCAGCCCTGGCCAGGCGTTATCCAGGCGTTTGGCCTGTAACGCCTGGCCCGTGATCTGGTCAAATCCGAGTTTTAAAGAGTTTTAAGTGTTTCCCGGTTGGAATAGAAGTCTCCTACACGTTTAGGGTGTATCCCAAACATATAAATAGACCGAAAAACACAACTTGAAGGGAAGGAANTGATATTAATATAGTTTGGTTGATTGTTCATCTCTATTTGTTCAACTACGTTCTTGTTGTAGTTAATTGAATGGCCATCAATTAGTTGGGCCTATTTAGTATGTATCTACTTGAGAGAGAATGCATATTTAGGTAATTGTTTGAACAACACCACTCCCAGAGTATGGACGAAAGTCATAACCGAGGGTTTTCGCCACGTGTGCAATAGTAAAGTATATGCCGGCCTTGTTTCGCCACACATGCATAAGCATGTTCCCACCTTGTATTTACACATGCGCAACCCTATATCTCATATCCCACCACACAAGTATCACAAACAATCCCTGACATAGTCTACCTTGTTTCGCCACGTGTGCAATAGTAAGGTATATGCCTGCCTTGTTTTGCCACACATGCATAAGCATGTTCCCACTTTGTCTCGTCACATGCGCAACCCTAAATCTCATATCCCGCCTTATCATGCCACATGTGCAATATCAATAGTAAACACGGCACAGTAGAAACCTCGTGCAAATCCCCATATCAACAACAACACGGCAGAAACCTCGTGCATCACCACAACAAGTACAACAACAACAATGGCAACAGTTCAAGATACAAATAATACATCAACTCAAGAACCTTCGATCACAAGATAGGAAAAACTAGTTCACGAGAAACAAAAATAATAAGGAGATCTAGGCATATTAAGAATCACTCAACATGGAAGGAAAGTAGCATGTAACAGCCGCACCTTATTACACAGGTTAACAACAGGAAATCAACACAAATCCGATAACTTTATTTACGGGCAAGCCAACTAAGGTATATTTAATCCAAACTTCCTTTAAGGTCGGTAGTTTCAAGGGTATTCCACAATTTCATTTAAGGACAAGTAACGTGAAAATAATCATAACCTCAGTCAAGACCAAACCATTCTAGAATGAGATGAAGATAATTACAATTAGAGACAAACAGTTAAGAAGACATAACATGACAGTAAAGGAAATAAAATCTTCAGATAACTCAATTAGGAGTCAAATAGGCAATATGAGTAAATCCAAAAGTAAGAAATTCCACATTTAAGCAAATAAAGATGACATTATGAATTAGGAAATTAAATCATGCTAAGGACAATTCATACTCGGCGAATATAAGGACCTAAGATTCCTAAAGGGTCAACTTTCCACAAATAATTTTGAGCACGCACTCAACACCTCGCGTACACGGACTACAATTAACATAGAAGACTCAAATCCTAAGGGGTAATTCCCCCACAAAAGGTTAGGCAAGATACTTACCTCAACCACTCAAATCGAACTTGAAATCACGTTCTTCCCACGAGTATCCGACTCCCAATGGCCTAAATCTAATCAAATCAACAGCGTTGTGTAAATAATACTACAAGCAACTAGTTTAACTAATAAATTCGAAGCTAAGATGCGAAATTAGGAAAATTGCCAAAAAAGTACCCCGGGCCCACGTCTCAGAATCGGTAAAAATTTACAAACTATGAACACCCGCTCAATTATGAGAACACTCGAACAAAAATCATTAAAAACCGACGTCAAAATCTCACTCAAATCTCGGATTTTCAATTGGGAAACTTTTTCTCCCATTTCCAAACTTTTACTCTGAATTTCCTTGATAAAATGAGGAAAACCACAATAGATTAATGAAATAAAACCAAATTCTAGTAAGAATTCTATACCCACAAGATTCCTCTGAAAATCCGTCAAATAATCGCCTTCTCCCGAGCTCAAAATAAAAAAATGGAGTGAAACTGAACAACCCTCAATTCTGTCCCCTTTTTTGCCTAGCGATCCTCGCACCTGCGGGCATTTCGCACCTGCGGTCCAACCAGTCGCGCCTGCGGAAATCACTAACTCCCACATTTTCGCACCTGCGCTTAAGGTCACACACCTAAGGGCTCGCAGGTGCGGCCAAAAACTCGCACCTACGCCTCAGGCCTGGCTTCCTAAATTCTGCATCTGCAGGTTTCCCTTCCGCACCTGCGACCTCGTGCCTGCGGCTACCCATCCTCCACAGATGCAGAAAAACACAAGAACTCCAAAAACCAGCAAGTCAGGAAACTCTAAATTCCCAAAACAATCCGTTAACCACCCGAAACACACCCGAGGCCACCGGAACCTCGACCAAACATACCAATCAATCCTATAACTCCATACGAACTTAGTCAAGCCTTCAAACCACATCACATAACATCAAAATCACCAATTATGCATGGATTCAAGCCTAAGAACTTATGAAATTTCCAAAATATAAAACCGATGCTGAAATTTGACACACAGATCACAAATGACACTACGGGCCTACAGCCACTTTCAGGATCCCATCCTGAGCCTGATACCAAAATTTCACCTATCGGCCGGAATCGCCAAAATTCTAACTTTCACCAATTCAAGCCTAAATCTACCACAAAACTTGAGAACACATTCCGGATGCGCTCTTCAGCCCAAAATCACCATATGAAGCGCTGACACCATCCATAACTCGTTCCGGAGGCATTTACATAAAAGTCAAATTCCGGTCAAAACTTCACTATTTAAGCTTCCAAAACAACAGTCCTTCTTCCAATTCAACTCTAAATCATCCGGTAATAGATCCAACCATTCACACAGCTCAATGTACACAATGCGAAGCTGTTCAAGACCTTATGCCATCGAACGGAGCTTAAATTCTTAAAACGATCGGTCGGGTCGTTACACTCAGGCAAGAAGCAGAAGTGGACCTGGTTCAAGGATATTACAACCTCTTTTGTTAGTTTTATCATTTTTTTCTTATATATATATATATATATATATATATATATATAGAGAGAGAGAGAGAGAGAGAGACGGAGAGCGTATGTAAAAACATTTCCAGTGATCATTGTGTCACGACCTAAATCCTAACCTAAGTCGCGATGACGCCCAACGTCGATCTTAGGCTAGCCAACCTTATTAGTCTAGTGAGTCCCATTAAAATTTTCAAAACATTATTAATGGTACTTGAGTTTTTGTCGGGAGAATGAGAGAAAGCACAAGCATCAAAGGCAATTTAACTGAAATGACCAAAAGTTAAGTTTTAACTAGTTAGATCTCCCAACGAATAGTCTACCAATGTGTGTGCTAGGAATTTGAGTCACAAGTATACATGCATCTAGTAGAAGGAAATCAAAAGAATAAATCCATCCTACTGTCTGAGAGGATATAGACATAATAACAAAATGAGGAAGACTCCAACGTGCTGCTAAACGACATCAAGGGAAGCAGATCACCGTGGAATCTCTAAATCTCTAGGAGTCAAGGACGTGCTCCGGGTTGACAACCTGATGTACCTGCCTCAGAACCTGTACAATTAAGTACAGAAGCGTAGTATGAGTACATAAAATTTCATGTATCCAGGAAGTATCCAGTCTAATCTTGAAGAAGTAGTGAAGAGAGATCGACTAGACACTCACTAGGGCCAAAACAATTTATTCAATTATAAGGCTAAGCATGAATATCAAAGTTGAGTGACAATAAAGACAAGAAATGACAAATCTTCCCACAAGTACATTTAGGTGCCAACTCTTGTTAAACAGATTACTATTTATTCTTCAAATCCTTTTTAATGGGTTGAAAGTCATAGGAAATACCAAGCCAATTAACATGCGCACAATATGTCAAGGACGTACGACTTGATCCAACAGAAAAAGTAAATGTTCACTGCCGAAAGGTCAAACGGCGCGAACAACAGATACATCTATTAACGTGTCGAGGCAAACGGCCCGCTCCCATGAGAGTAGTGGAGGAAATCAGCTGCTCGCGGAATATAATTGCGAAGCGGTTTCACGTAAACATAGCACATTCTTCTCAATTCATTTTTCAAATTAATGACTTACTCGAGACCTTTAAATTCTTAAGATGTTGATATAACTTTCACTCAATGATGACCACACTATAAATCAATTAGCAATGTTCACAAGGCATGATGTAAGCCTAAACTACCCGGACATAACAAGAATAGTTACTACGCATGGACCCTCGTCACCTAGTGCGTACGTACTCCCCTACAATCATTCACATAATAAAATATTTCACCTATGGGGACAATTCCGTCTTACAAGATTACAAAGGAGACTTACCTCGTATCAAGCCTACTTCCCGATTCAAGAATGCGCTCAAACCTCTAAATTTGACGCCCGACAACTCGAAGCTAGCCAAACATTACATGAACTAGTCAATCTATGCTTGAAAGTTCATAATTCTACCGCTTAAGTGATTACCCAAGCCAATTTGTAAGATTCTTAAAATTTACCCCTGGGCCCACATGCTCGAATTTCTGAAATTCTTAAAGAAAGTTGTTACCCATAACCTAAGGATCAATAATATATGATTTTTACTAGATTCCATAACAAATTTCATGGTTAAATCCCAGTTTATCAAAACCCTAAGTTTTACCCTAAACCCGGAATTTCACTAATCTTTGTATGTTAATCTACCAAAAACAAAGTAATAAACTCACATTAAGTAGGAAATATGTTACCTCAAGATGCTTAGTTGAAACGTCTATTTTTGGGAGGTCCTAAATCGCCCAAAGTGTGATAAATACTCTCAAATAAGACTATGTCCCAATTTAAAATGACCTCACTGCCTCAAGTGATTTCGCAAATGCGGCGAGTGAACCGCACATGCGGACCAGGGTCCGCATCTGCGGAAAAGGGAGTGGCTGGCATGGATTGCACCTGTGGCTCCGCTTATGCGGAGAAGGGACCGCATCTGCGGATCCTGGGCACCCCCTTGATGGCCACACCTGGGAGGCTTCGACTGCACCTGCGGTCTCGCACCTGCGGCTGTCCAATCACTAGTGCGGTCGCACAAGATCTAGTGCACCAGTAGCTTTCTTTTAGCTGAGACTCGCCTCGCACGACGTCCGGGGCCCCCGACGCCCCGTTCAAATATATCAACCCATTCTAAATCATAACACAGACTCGCTCGAACCTACATAATGCCCGAAACAACATTAAATCTAAGAATGATACCCTAAAACCAGATAAACTCAACTTAAGAACTTTAAGTTCTTGGATACACTTCTAATACACCCAAACGTACTTATACTAATCGGAAAAACACCAAATTTTGCAAGCAAGTAATAAATTCCACTATGGAACTATTCCCAGACTCGGAATTCCGTTCGGACCTCAATAATACCCAAACACGTTCCAAACCTCAATTTTTGAAATTCAAGAATCATATTTCACTATTTAGCGTCGAAACACCCCCGGGTCATCCAAAACTCGTTCCGGACCTACTCCCAAGTTCGAAATCATCATACGAATCTATTGGAACCTTTAAATCCTGATACCGAGGTCGTTTACTAATAACGTCGACTGATGTTAAAATTGGCCTTTAAGGCCACCCTTAAGGAACTAAGTGTTCCAATTCAAACCCAAACTCATCCAAATTCCCGAACCAACCATCCCTGCAAGTCATCAATCAATAAAAGCAAGTACATGAAGTCTGATATAGGGGCACAGGGTTCTAGAATGCAAAATGACCAGTCGGGTTGTTACATTCTCTACCTCTTAAACAAACATTCGTCCTCGAACTAGGATCATACCTGGAGTGCTGAATAAGTGAGAAAACCTGCTCTGCATGTCCTCCTCGGACTCCCCAGTCGCTCATCGACTGGTTGGCCCCTCCACTGGACCCTCATGGTGGAAACCCTCTTAGACCTCAACTGGCGCTCCTGCCTATCAATAATAGCAATGGGATCATCCTCGTATCCCAAACTATGGTCTAGCTAGATGGTACTGAATTGTAATGCATGAGACAAGTCAACAAGGTACCTCCGGAGCATGGATACGTGGAAAACTGGATGAACACTATAAGCTAGGAGGTAGAGCAAGCTCATAAGTAACCTCCCCAACTCTCCCCAACACCTCGAATGGGCCTATGAACCTTAGGCTCAACTTTCCCTTCTTCCCAAACCTCATAATACCCTTCATCGGCGAGATTTTCAAGAAAACCTTCTCGCTGACCATGAATGATACATCACGCGCCTTCTGATCCGCATAACTCTTCTGTCTGGAATGATCCATGCGAAGCCTCTCCTGAATAAACTTTAACTTCTCCAAGGCATCCTTTACCAAGTCAATTCCATATAGCTTAGCCTCGCCAGGCTCAAACCGCCCGATGGGCGAACAACATCACCGACAATATAGAGCCTCAAATGCGGCCATCAATGTTGGACTGATAGCTGTTGTTGTACGCAAACTCGGCCAAGGGCAAGAACTGGTCCCACTACCCTCCAAAGTCAATCACATATGCCCTGAGTATGTCCTCCAATACCTGAACTATCCACTCTGACTGCCCGTCGCTGTGAGGATGAAATGCCGTGCTGAGCTATACTCGGGTGACCAACTCACTCTACACGGCTCTCCAGAAATGCAAGGTGAACTGAGGACCTGTATCTGATATGATGGATACGAGCACACCGTGGAACCGGACTATCTCCTGAATGTAGATCTGAGCCAACCTCTCTGAAGTATAAGTAGTGGCCACTGGTACGAAGTGTGTTGACTTGGTCAACCTGTCTACAATAACCCAAACGGCATCAAACCTCCACAAGGGCCGCGGAAAACCGACTACAGAGTCCATAGTGATGCACTCCCATTTCCACTCAGGTATAGGCATCTACTGGAATAGGCCTCCTGGCCTCTGGTTCTCATACTTCACCTGTTGGAAGTTTAGACATCTAGAAACATACTACACTATATCTTTCATCATCCGCCGCCACCTATAGTGCTGCCTCAGGTCACAATACATCTTCATAGCACCTGGATGAATAAAATACTGTGAACTGTGTGCCTCCTCTAGAATCCTCCCCCTCAGGCCATCAACATTAGGAACACATAGGCGACCCTAGAGTCGCAAGAAACCATCCTTGCCAATAGAAACCTCCTTGGTACCAACCTGTAGTACCGTCTCTCTGAGAGCTGTGCAGATCATCGAACTGTCGTGCCTTGATCAACCCCAATAATGAAGACTAAGTAACAACACATGTAAGAACTCGGCTGGTCTCTGAAATATCCAGCCTCACAAGTCTGTTAGCCAAGGACTGAATGTCCAAGGCTAGTGGCCTCTCCTTCGCTGAAATGAATACCAACCTACCCATACTCTCCGCCTTCCTGCTTAAGGCGTTTGGAACCATGTTCGCCTTCCCAAGATGATAAAGAATGGTGATATCATTATCCTTCAGTAACTAAATCCACCTACGCTGGCTCAAATTATGGTCCTTTTACTTGAACAGATGCTGCAAGCTACAGTTTTCTGTATCAACCTCGCAAGACACTCCAAACAAGTAATGCCTCAAAATCTTAATAGCATGAACATACGCTGCCAACTCCAAATCGTGCACGGGGTAGTTCTTCTCATGGATCTTCAGCTGACGTGAAGCATATGCAATAACGCATCCCTTCTGCATCAATGCACATCCTAAGCCAACTTGTGAAGCGTCGCAATAAACTGTAAACATATCTAAACCGGAAGGCAACACTAGAACTAGTGTTGTGGTCAAAGATGACTTGAGTTTCTGGAAGCTCGCCTTGCACACGTCGAACCATCAGAACGGGGCACCCTTCTGGGTCAATCTAGTCAGAGGGACTGCAATGGATGAAAAACCCTCTACAAACCGGCGATAACAACCTGCCAATCCCAAGAAACTCTTGATCTCGGCCGCTGAAGTAGGATGTGTCCAACTCTGAACTGCCTCAATCTTCTTAGGATCCACCTTGATACCCTTTCCGGAAACCACATTTCCCAACAATGCTACGGAATCTAAAAAAAAACTCAAACTTGGAGAACATAGAATACAACTTTTGTTCCCGTAAGGTCTGGAGCACTACTCTCAAATGTTGCTCATGCTCCCCCAGGCTACTTGAGTAGATCAGGATGTCATCAATGAATAAAATGACAAACGAATCGATATAAGTCCTGAACACCCTATTTATCAAATCCATGAACGCTGCTGGGGCATTACTCAAGCTAAAGGACATCACCAGGAACTCGTACTGACCATATCTGGTACATAAGGCATTCTTTGGAACATCTAAGTCCTGAATCCTCAACTGATGATACCCAGATGTCAGGTCGATCGTGGAAAACACCCTAGCACCCTACAACTGGTCAAATAAATCATCGATGTGCGGCAACGGGTACTTGTTCTTGATTGTAACTTTTTTCAACTGGAGGTAGTCAATACACATCCGCATAGTCCCATCCTTCTTCTTCACAAATAACACTGGAGAACCCCAAGGTGATACACTCAGTCTGATAAACCCCTTAGCTAACAATTCCTCGAGTTGTTCTTTCAATTCTTCGGAGCCATATGGTACGGTGGAATGGATATAGGCTGGGTGCCTGGAGCCAAGTCAATGCAGAAATTGATCACACTCTAGCGGCATGCCTGGGAGGTTAGAAGGAAAAACCTTGGCGAAATCACGAACTACTGGCACGCAATCAATCGTCGAAGACTCTACTGTGGTGTCCCGCACATAAGCGAGATAAGCCAAACAACTCTTCTCGACCATACGTCGAGCCTTCAGGAAAGAAACAACCCTGTCATACCTCATTTTTCCTCTGTAAGGGTGGGATAAGGGAGTTTTTCCAATTAAAGTGATATTATTCGGATTTGGGATTTATTTTAGTTTTCAGAGTCGCCACCCGGATTTTGACAATTTTCCGGGACACCGTTTATTTACTGAAATCCCAAACCAAGGAATTTTGACTCTATTTTAAGTCGTCTGCGTACCAGAAATCCGAGTAAGGAATTCTGTTAACCCGGGAGAAGGTGTTAGGCATTCATGAGTTATGTGGTTCTAGCACGGTCGCTTAACTATTAATATTTGACCTAGATTATCTGATTACTTACATATTTTAGCCTATTGTGCATTTAACCGTTTAATTTTTAACCGCTTTTAGTATTTATGGATTTATCTTGAAATAAGTCACGATGTCGTGCACTTATTTGTTTTTGGGACATATTATAACTACGCCACATGAAATGCACCCGCAATTAAAACATGTGATTTTTATTATAGTTTGAAGTTGAAGACGGGGACATGAGTTGTCGCACCCGTGTGTAGATTACGTAGTCAATACTATGGTCGTGACGGTTTTATAATGCCCATTTGTGGCGATGTTTGAGTTTTCTATTTTTTGAAAGAGCGTTTTAGTTTTAAGATCGATTAGGACGTTTAGGGATTTATCTTGGACAAGTTACGATGGCGTGCACTTGTTGTTTTGTTTTTAGCACATGGCAAAGTGTCGCATAAAATTCACCCGTGTGCATTTTTAGTTATTTAGAATTGAGGGTCGGGGGCATGAGTTGCCACTCCCGAGTATAGTTTATTGTAACTTTGAATAGTATTCGGTTCTTTATCAAATTTCAATCTAAATGGCTTGATTTTATCTAGGGGGTTGTCTAAAGAAAGAGAGGAATTCAGTAGCCTAAAAGGAAACAATTTTCGGGTTATGGACATATTTTTCCCCAATTAATCACTTTAGGCCATCCTAGCTTGGCTATTTCTGCCAGAAAACTAACAATTAGGAAATTCAAGTCTTAACTCAGATCTTAAAGATCTTCTCTTCCTAGTTTGGTAAATGATCAAAATGTGTTAATCAAAATGCGCCCTATTCTTGCGGCTATATATACACCTATAAGGATTATAGACACGTAAATGCATTATCTACTGGTCTTGCTTCAAATTGGTAAGTTAAAATTACTTCTTTTTTTTTCTAGAGCTTTGTAATTTCTGGCGAAGATACACAAAACAGGCAGTTTACCAATTCTAAATTAACAATTCTTGTTAAACTTTTAGATAGCCTAATCGCATGCTTCAAGGTTCAAAGTATTCATACATCGATTTATGAGAGTTTAACAGGATACGTCATGAACCAGAAACAATCCACTAAATCCACTTATATTGAAAAAACTGAATTTTGAAATAACTACTTAGTTTGAACACTATAAGTTGAAAAGCTAAAAATGAATATACAGTCCAGTCCTTATTACAAATAAAGCATATACGAAAGGTTGTAATTACGCTATTACATTGTTCTTAAATTAAACAAATAAGTTCTAATAATAAGAAGAAAAATAATTAAAAAAACAGGAACAAGGTTAGCTGCTTCCCCTGTTCAAGCCAACAAATTTCACACTTAAGGATCTGTATTCTTCGGCTTTTAGTTCCAACTGGACCATACAGAACTCATGTGCGCTATAAGAGGCTGAATCTGACCATTATAGGGATCAGATTCAACCCTTTACATGTTGCTCCCCATAGTGATATAAGATATAAGTCGTACAAATCAACATATATATAAACATCTTATGGGGTGCCTTTGACCATTAAGGGGGTCAGATTCACTACCCTTTAATGTTATCCAATGACTCTATTACGAATTCATAGTTATGGAAGTAATCACAGACGCCTTTTGAGAGATAATTCTACAGTTGTAATCACACGTAGATGAAAAGTCAGATTTTTAACCAGTAATTACATATTCAGCAGAAGGAAAGGCCACATGTTTTATGCATTTTTCTTAGATTGAATCTGACTATAAAGGAGAGTCTGATTCAAGCTTACAGAAGCAATCTTGTTTGCCATTCTTTAACAACCATACTGATACTTCAAATAGCATTCCTTTGAGTATTTTGACTATTCTTGGCTTTTTAGAGACTGAACCAGACCATATAAGGGTACAGATTCTTCACTCTATAGCCCTTTTGACTAACATGTTGTATACCTTTTAAAGGGTGAATTTCAGCCATCTACACTACTATTTTGTGCACTACTATGGGGTGAATTTGACCATTGGCAGGTCAATTTCATCTGCCTTAGTGCTAATACTAACCTATCTAGAGATTTGCTTGTTGAATCTCTTTATTGACCAAAGAGACTCAATTGAAAAGCATATTTTTCTACACACTTATAGAGAGAGCCTGACCATAGAGAATGTCAGATTCTACACCTCAGTGCATCCTTATTTTTAATATAGAACTATGAGTATTTACCATATTTATATACATTTGGCCTGAAATAACAGAATATTTCAGCAAGGAGATAGCAACAAAACAAACAATATTCATCACATTCAACAGGTTCATTAATATGCTAATAAACATCTATGCAGTCACATGTACATAAAGCAAGAGAGATAACCTCATTTCATCAATGACAACTAATTTAAGCAGGGAGAAGGAGAAGAAGATTCCAATTCAAGAACTTTCATTAAGAAAAGATGAGTTAAATACATACCTTTTAAGAGAGGAACAAACAAAGAGACTTGACCAAATAAAGGTCAAGTATGAACAGCAAGAAGGAAGAGAGATCAGCAAACAACAAACAGAAAAAACCCAAAGAAAACCAACCAAGTCCAGCAAAAATAACCCAGAAATCTTGAGTGGGGATGTTTGAAGAAAGAACTTCCAGAAAACCAAAATGCAGCAAAAGGGAGGATAGCAACTGAACTAGGCCATCTACTTATGAACTTGTTTTCTAAAAAGGAATCAGATTTTTTTCTAATAGGACTCTTCTTTAAAACCTTTTAAGTAGAGACAGTATTTCTGAAAAATGGGAAGGATTCTTTATCCCAGCAAGCTCAGAAATGTAAAAATTCTAACCCCTTCACCTCTAAAAAGAGGGTCTACTTATAGGATATTTGGGAGTGGGATATTCTTTGAATATTCCCTATCCAATACTAAAAAATAGTACCAAAATAGTACATAGGGCAGCTGTCAACCATATCTTTGGGACAGTTGCCCCTATTCTAGAACATTCTTACCTATTAAAAGACCCTTTTACCCTTAAAATTATGATTTCCTAAGTTTACATTACCTATTGTACCCCTTGGAGTCCCTGAATTTACCATTGGGTAATCAAGGTTAAGCTCACTTTGGGTTATTATTTAACTCTAGTTAACTAACACTAGTTAGGTTCACTAGTTAACTAGGCATTAACTTTGGTTAGTTAACCCCAGCTATGTTCTTTCGTTAACTATTAGTTGTTCTTAACTAAGGTTAAGTTAATTAATTAAAGGTTAATTGATTAAAAGCCTAGAGTTAGCTTTCATACTAACTATCTATGTTTAAGTCAATTAATTAAAGTAAACCGATTAGTTTTGACACCTTAAATTAAGTTAACTGTTTTAGTTTAATTAAGTCAAACTCACTTACCTAAAATCAGAAAACTTATCTAATTATCAAGCCTAGGTTAATTAACTTAGGCGGATTTTAGGACTTAGTTAGTTAATAAAAAAATGGTTAGTTTATTAGACTGCTTCTTGATCTTAGTTAATTATATTAGTAACTAAACTCTCAATGAAGTTAGGAGCCTAATTAACTAATAAAATAATCTAGGTGAATGATTAATCTTCATAATATACTAAGTTTACGGTGAGTAATCAAATGGAGATGGACAATAGCATTTAGAGAGGAGATAAACGACAGTAAAGGTATTCTTGAGAACTTAAGCATGAACCAATAAAGCTAATTATTAATTTTAACAAGTAGAACCTCTAATAAATCAATGATTATTAATAGGAAAACCTAAATGACTAAACATGGTTGCAAAACTAGTCCGGAATGTGCATAACATGTTAAACACTGAATTAATCAAATCGAAGGTAGTGCGAATCAAAGCAGAACAGTCATACATACAGACAATGGCGAAACCTAAGTTAGGAAACATGGTTAAACATGGAAACCTAATTACTTAGTTGACGAGAATAAAATCAAGACATGACTGTCATGAAATACATTGATGAGGAAAAAATATAAACAGGTGTAAGAAAACGATGAAAGGAAACAAAAGATCTAACAGTGATACAACAAAAATAATTAAACTATGACATATTCATGCTAATAGCACAAGAAACAGTTAGAAGGGGAGGAGGGGATACCCGTTAAAGGGGTTTTTGGCCGGGAAAGAGAAAGGAGGTCATTGGACCTTATCGGAGCCAATGGGGTTTAAAAAATGAATCAAACCTTCATGAATCAATTGCTCTAGTTAAGAGCAATGGACCCATGTAGGTTTGAACCATTGATTGTCCTTGAATTGGCCGGGGAGTAGTTTTGGGGTTTTCAGATTCTTAGATATGAAACTGGTGCAAATCGATTGGGTTTTTAGGGAAACTAGCAACGGGAGGTGATAGAGGGGATGATGGTGATTGTCTGGTAGGGATTTGGGTCTGGATTGGGTGAAGCTCCACCGCTGGAGGCGATTTCCGGCAAGCGGAGGGTGGCGGCTAGGGTTTGTGGTTTAAGAGAGATGAGAGAGAGAGAGAGAGAGAGAGAGAGAGAGAGAGGGACGAAGGGGAAGGGGGGTTAGACTTCTAAGTGAATGGGGGTAGGGATTAGTTTGGACATTTATATAGTTTAGAGCAGGTGATTTCCTGGCCGTCTGATCAATTTCGATCAATGGCCAGGATTCAATTGATTAAACCAAACGGGGTCGTTTGGAAGGGTGCTGGGGCAGGCCGAGTAAGGGGTTTGGGCCTAGGTTATTTGAGTGTGTAAGGATTGGGTTTGGGCCTGGGTTGTTTCAAGCCCAGGTCCGAAATTGGCTCTTTAAATTAATTAAGCTAATTAAGTTCAAATCTAGTTTAATCCAAAAATGTAGCAATTAATTTTAAACATTATTTTTCAACTATTTACATATTAATTAAGAATAAAACAACCAATTTTATATTCCTAATTAAATCTATGATTTATCGAATAAGAAATGATTAATTTCCTAGTAATTAGTTATTAAAACTACATTACGTTAAATAATCTTCATTCCTCTATTATTTAATTAATTATAAATAATAATTTTATAATTCCTTGATAATAGTGATGCAAAATTTTAATTATTTTAAAAGATGAATTATGGATATGCAAAAATGTAAACAATTCGCAATTAATTACTGAAAAATCAAAAAAATTCATAAAATCAATTGATTTATTGATATTTTTTATAGGACGATACGGCGAGTAAAAATCACATGCTCACAGTTGCCCCTCTCTACTCGAAAACACGAAGAGTTTTCGGGCAAAGATAAAGTGAGCAGCAATGAACGAGTTTTACCTATTCATATGTTCCATTATGAAACGTTTTGAAAAGTTTGACCGAAACCTGCTTCAAGGTTGCCTACATATCCTTGTCTATAAAGGAATCAGGTCAGTGTAGTTCTGGAATTTTTGGTAGCTGGGACTACTGAGTAACTGCGGTTTCACTGCGGTTGCTGCTGTTACTGTTGCTGATCTCCTTATTACACCCAAGTACAAAACGAAGGACTAACTAAAACCTATTAGATGCTAAATTACAAGATTCCTATCTAGGACTGGGTCTTGAGTCTTGATCTTTTGCCGCCTCTGACCTGGATCCTGATGCTTGTTAGTCGCAGATGCTAGTTTTGTCTTGTCGTTTCTCGGATCAAAACGGGAAATACTGGACGGATGACTTCAATCTCGTCCTGAATAGTCCACATCCTCCCCGTTTGTGCACTTTTGGATTCAATCTTCTGTTTCTTCTTTTTGTTTTGTTATTTTGGATCGAAACTTCTTGTCTTGGTCTTCTAGAGTTCCAATGTTTTAGAAATGTAACCTGCACAAAAATCAAAACAAACGAACATAATTTCCTGCCCCAGTTTTCACTAGGAAAATTTCGTGAGTTATTGTAATAAAATCTATGCTATTTTATTATTGAAAGCAATAAAAGGCTGAGAACTGTGTACCCGGAGTGAATGTCGACTAGGGGGGTGGATACATTATGCCTAAAAGGTGAAATCAACTAGGTATTGGAGACCCTATGTTGGAAAAGATCGACAGGCTATGATGTCGTCAAGAAAAGATCACCACGTTACGCCGTTGTCTCGGGAAGGATCAACAGGTTATGCTGTTGTCACAAAAGAAATCACTGGGTTATGCCAATGTCTGGAGATGATCAACAGGTTATGCTGTTGCCAAGAAAATCACCAGGTTATGCCGGTGTCCGGGGAGGTCAACAGGTTATGTTGTTGCCTGAAATAGAGATCAATGGGTTATGCCAGTGTCTACAGATGATCAACAGGTTATGCTGTTGTCAGAAAGATCACCAGGTTATGCCGGTGTCTAGAAAGGTCAACATTTTATGTCGTTTCCTGGGGAATATGGAGTGATCAACATGTTATGTTGTTGCCTGACATAGAGACCACTGGGTTATTGCTAATGTCTGAAAATTATCAACAGGTTATGCTGTTGTCAGGAAGATCGCCAGGTTATGCTGGTGTCTGGGGAGGACAACAGGTTATGATGTTGCCTGGGGAAAAGAGATCACTGGGGTTATGCCAGTGTCTGAAGATGATCAACAGGTTATGCTATTGTCAGGGAGATCGCCGAGTTATGCCGGTGTCTGGAAAGGTCAACAGGTTATGTTGTTGCCTGGGGAAGAGGGAGTGATCAACAGGTTATGCTGTTGCCATGAAAATCACCAGGTTATGCCGGTGTCCGGGGAGGTCAACAGGTTATGTTGTTGCCTGGGGAAGAGGGAGTGATCAACAGGTTATGCTGTTGCCTGAAATAGAGACCATTGGGTTATGCCAGTGTCTAAAAATGATCAACAGGTTATGTTTTTGTCAGGAAGATCACCAGGTTATGCCGGTGTCTGGAAAGGTCAACAGGTTATGCAGTTGCCTGGGGAAAAGGGATCAATGGGGTTATGCCAGTGTCTGGATAGGTCAACAGGTTACGCTGTTTCCCCGGAAAAGAGATAACTGGGCTTATGCCAGTGTCTGTTTGGGTACGGGACCCTACGTTGGCATCAACTGAGGACTATTATATCCTTGGTTGGAAAATGTTTGGTTAGGGGTTAAGGGTCCTATGCTACTTTTAGGGTTGGATCATATTCAACTTCACTTCTTCTCCTTTTTATATATATGCTGGAAAAGATTTTGGAGGAAACTTCCTTTTCCTTGGAGTCAATGTTTCAGAGCTCTTTCTAGATCTTGCGCAATTCCTTCTGATTGCCCCTGCTTTTACATGGTTGCTTTTGCACATGTTTCCTATTTTCAAACAAAGAACAATTTGTTAGTTTGAAACGGTGGTTGGTTTTGCGGCCTTGATTTTCAACTGCTTGATCTCAGTTCTTTAGATGGAGATCTCAACCCCTTATTTGCTTGTTCGCTTGCTGGGGATTGGGTTTCATCTCTAATCCCGGGGGTGTTTCACCATGGCGATCGGTCACGTGGGACCCACCATTTTATTTTGCCTTTGTAGGCTTTTTACTTGCTTTTTCTTTTGGATTTCCAGAGTATTGGGAAGGAGTTTTGGCCCCTCAAATTTTGCTGTGACGGTTAGTCACGTGGGACTTAATCTTTCCAACTTTATTTCGCCTTTATTGGCTTTTCATTCCTAACTTTCCTTCCAACTGTAACTTTGGATCATTTGGAACATTTCGGCTTTTCAAACCCTGTCAATATGGTTAAACATGCGGGGCTCAACCTTTCAACTTTATTTGCCTTTATAGGCATTTCAATTTGACTTTCTCCTTTCAAGGTTTTGAGTTTGAATCATCGGCCATTGTGACCAGTCGGGATCGACTCGATGTCCCCGACGAGGTTGGGTGCCTTTTGCATATTGACCCGCGTCAAATGAGAGCCCTGTAAATCAGTCTTGCCATCTTTTCTTTGCCTTAGTTTCGGGACAGAGTTGGACCGAAAAGGATTCAAAAGAAGAATAAACGACAGAATGAACAACGAATTTAAACAAGAGGTATCCCTTTCGGGGAAAGAAAAGAAAGACTTATCTGGAGTGCATGTAGGCTTTAATGAACATGACATGCCCTTTGGACTGGATGCCTGATCCGTGTAAACCGTCCGACTCTCAGAAATTCATCACAACTATTACCTCGAGATTTAGAAACCTTGCCCCGGATTGTGTCCGTGTCAGTGACCTAATATCCTTTTTGATCAGTGGCGCCCTTTGTGGGTTTTCACCAACTAACCTCTCTCATTTCTCTTCTTACCTTCGCCTTGTAGTGCTCTTTGCAAGTTTTCACTAACAAGACTCTCTCATTTTCAATCTCTCCACTCACTGTTGCCTTATAGTGCCCGTGTGTGTTTTCACCGATAAGAATCTCTCATTTTAATTTCTCTCACTGCTTGTATCTGCTCCGAATGACTGTATCTTCCAATTTTGGATATCTTTGTCGATTGATTGGAAGAACTTGAACAGGGTTTTTGTTGAAAAGAATTTGTATTGAACTACAACTTTGGAACCTTTTATGCGCAAACGTCGCTGAACATAGCATTTGACTCAGCTTAAACTCTTGGGGAAATGTGAAATTTTTATTTTGGTGTGACGGAAACCCAGGGAGAGGCTGGCTATGTATCCTTTCGGAATCAAGTCGAACGTAGTTCAGGAAACTTTTTTTTTTTTTCAATAACACTTTCAGGTTCTAAAGAGGGTAATCAAAGGAAGGTAACTGGCCCAAATGTTTGGCAAAAGGGTTAATATTGTTTGGGTAGCGAGAATGAAAGCCTTCGTCATCCCAAGAGGAGAACACTTGCAAATATATAGGGGATAAACCATAGTACCTTTTGACAGCATTTGCATTGACAGCCGTTTCGGGGTCATTTCCTTTGATGTCCCCCAGGTATAACGCTCCTTTTGGTAACAATTTCCTTATGACGTATGGACATTTCCAATTTGGGGCGAATTTTCTTTTCGCTTCTTCGTGGTGTGGGAGGATACGTCTTAAAACGATTTGCCCTACCTCGAATTTCCTAGGTCGCACTTTCTTGTTGTAAGCGCGGGCCATTCTTTGCTGGTATAATTGTCCGTGGCATATTGCGGCCATTATTTTCTCATCAATCAGAGTTAATTTCTCCAGTCGGGTCTTGACCCACTCATTGTCTTCAATTTCTGCTTCGACAATAACCCGAAGGGAAGGAATTTCAACTTCAGCGGGTATTACGGCTTCAATGCCATAAACCAATAGGTAAGGGGTAGCTCCCACTGATGTACGTACGGTCGTGTGATATCCCACAATGGAAAAGGCAACTTTTCATGCCATTGTCTAGAGGTTTTAATCATTTTCCTGAGAATTTTCTTGATGTTTTTGTTTGCTGCTTCAACGGTGCCATTTGCTTTGGGATGGTAAGGGGTCGAGTTGCGGTGTATTATCTGGAACTATTCATACACCTCTCTCATCAAGTTACTGTTTAGATTTGCGTCGTTGTCAGTAAGGATAGTTTTTGGGATACCAAAACGACATATGATATTAGTGTGCCCGAAATTCACCACCACTTTCTTAGTGACAGCTTTGAACGTGATGGCCTGGACCCATTTCTTGAAATAGTCAATAGCAAATGGCCCAATGACATCCATTCCCCAAGAAACAAATGGCCAGGGCGCCGACAGAGGATGCAGTTCTGAAGGTGGCACATGGATCAGGTCGCCATGTATTTGACACTTATTGCACTTCCGGACGAAACCGAAACAATCTTTCTCCATGGTCATCCAATAATATCCAGGCCGCAATATTTTCTTTAAGAGGACGTACCCATTCATGCGGGGACCGCATACTCCTGAATGGACCTCGCCCGTGATCTTTTCGGCTTCTTTGGCGTCTACACATCTTAACATGTTTAGATCGGGTGTCCTTTTATACAGTACTTCCCCACTTAGGAAGAAACTGCTGGCGAGCCTTCGGATGGTTCTCTTTTGGTCTCCGTTGGCCTGCTCGGGATATTCTTTTGTCTTCAGAAATCTTTTAATATCATGATACCATGGTTGGACATCGGACTCTACTTCGACCGTGTTGCAGTAACCATGTTTTTCCTTGATTTGGATCTCCAATGGGTCTATGCGAACATTACCTGGATAGGGAAGCATTGCAGCTAGGGTGGCCAGGGCATCAGCTAACTCATTGTGGCACCGAGGAATATATCTGAACTCGACGGTTTTGAATCGCTTACTAAGATTCTCGACATGATGTCTGTAGGGAAGGAGTTTAACATCTCGAGTTTCCCACTCTCCCTGAGCCTTCTTAATGATCAAATCGGTGTCCCCCATGATCAACAACTCTTCTACATCCATGTCAACGACAATGTTCATGCCCATTATACAAGCTTCATATTCAGCAGTATTGTTTGTGTAGAAGAAACGGAGGCGGGCCGTGGCTGGGTAATGTTGTACCGCGGGTGAAATCAAGATTGACCCTATCCCGATACCTTTTGCATTGGATACCCCGTCGAAGAACATTTTCCAGGTGTCAGCGCCTTCCGAGGTTACTTCGATGGAATTGATCTCTTCATCCGGAAAATAAGTGCTCAAGGGCTGGTATTCATCATCGACCAAATTTTCAGCTAGATGATCGGCCAATGCTTGAGTTTTCATAATCGTGCGAGTGACATAGACAATATCGAATTCTGTGAGCAAGATTTTCCATTTGGCTAATCTCCCGGTGGGCATTGGCTTTTGGAATATGTACTTCAAAGGATCCAGCCTTGTGATGAGGTAGGTGGTATAAGCCAGCAGATAATGTCTGAGCTTCTAAGCTACCCAAGTTAGAGAGCAGCAAGTCCTTTCTAATTGAGAATACTTGGCCTCGTAGTTTGTGAACTTCTTACTTAAGTAATAAATGGCTTGCTCTTTCTTCCCGGTTGCATCGTGTTTCCCGAGAACACACCCAAAGGAATTTTCTAGCACCGTCAGGTATAGGAACAAAGGCCTCCCTGGTTCTGGTGGGACTAACACTGGAGGATTTGACAGATATTCTTTGATCTTGTCAAAAGCGCCCTGGCACTCGTCTGTCCATTCGATGGCCGCATCTTTTTTCAATAGCTTGAATATAGGCACGCATGTGGAGGTCAACTGAGCGATGAACCTATAGATGTAATTCAGCCTTCCCAACAGACTCATGACTTCCTTCTTGGTTCTTGGGGGTGGGAGATCCCGGATATATTTTATCTTTGTTGGGTCCAGCTCGATGCCCCGTCGACTGACTATAAACTTCCAGTAATTTTTCGGATGGAACTCCGAAAGCGCATTTGGCCGGGTTTAACTTCAAATTATATCTACGCAGGCATTCGAAGAATTTCGTCAAATGCTGCACATGGTCATTTTGGGTTCTGGACTTAATGATCACATCATCCACGTACACCTCAATCTCCTGATGCACCATGTCGTGAAATATGGCGGACATGGCCCTCATATAAGTATCCCCAGCGTTCTTTAAACCAAACGGCATGACCCAGTAACAGTATGTTCCCCATGGTGTAGTGAAAGCTGTTTTTTCTGCATCTTCTTCATCCATCAACACCTGGTGATATCCGGCATAGAAATCGACAAAAGACTGTACCTCATTTTGGCACAATTTTCCACTAAGATGTGTATGTTTGGCATTGGACAATTATCTTTGGGACTGGCTTTATTCAGATCTCGGTAGTCGACACATATTCGGACCTTTCCGTCCTTTTTAGGAACTGGAACCACATTGGCTAGCCAGGTGGTGTATTGGACCACTCGGATTACTCCAGCCTTTATTTGTTTAGTGAATTCTTCTTTGATCTTGTCACTCATGTCTGTTTTAAATTTCCACTACTTTTGTTGGACCGGTGGATGACCGGGGTAGGTTGGAAATTTGTGTACCACCAAGTCCATACTTAGTCTGGGCATGTCGTCGTAGGACCAAGAAAATACGTCTTTGAATTCTAATAGGATTTGAATCAAGGCTTCTCTAGTCTTTTCATCCGCATGGACGCTTATCATGGTTTCTCGAATCCCTTCTTCACTACCCAAGTTAATAGGATTCGTTTCGTTTAAGTTTGGCTTAGGCTTATTCTCAAACTGTTCCAATTCTCGATTTATTTCCCTAAAAGACTCTTCTTCATCATATTCCAGTTCTTGATTCATTATTTTGAGTTTAGACGACGTATTAGGATCAGAGCACGAAGTCCGCAAGCATGTCACATTTTTTAAAGCCGCATTATTAGGACTGGAGAAATAAAAAAAGTAATCAAAATCAGAAAGAATAGTAGACGATGAAATTTTGATTCCATTTCATTGAATTTGAACATAGGAGGGTTTACATCAAAATTTAAAGGCAAGAATTTAAAACTTGAGTTACACCCTGAAATAACTCATAGTGCAGAGAGGATGGCAAAAGCTGAACTACCGGGACTCCCGCCGGACGGGGAATGGAGTAGCCTCCCACTTTTGAAACTTGGCATCAGGCCCCATATACTGTACTTCGGCATGCTGGAGCCCTCTCATGGTTGGACCATATGGGCCTCATACAACATTTTCCTCATTGCTCCGCATATTTCTTCTATTTCTTCGGCCGTAAAAACCTCTTCTTCTTCTTCCACGTATTTTTTCTTGACAAATGATGCGGTGATATGTGGGATCGGCTGAGGAAATACCCAACCATTTTTCTTGCGTTGGTCAGCCCGTTGTTCATCGTCTGGGGTAGCTTGAAACCCTATGCCGAAAAAAAATTTAATGGAAGGCAAAGTTACGGGTTCTTTAATGCCTTGCAAGGACACTCCGAGCCCTTTTCCAGGTGTGTTCCCATGTTTGATCATGTCGTTGGCGACCATAATTGACTTGTTTGATAGGAAGGGTTGAGGGCAAGGGGTTCCTTCCTCATGTTGGTCCGCAACCACAATCTCGAAAGCCTGGTAGACTATGTGCTCGCTACCCACTCTTGCTTCCAGGCATGGGGATAATGGGTCCCTGTAAATAGATTGATCGTCTTCCCCATGGACCATGATTTCCTAGTCCTCATATTCAAACTTAACCATCTGGTAGAGAGTAGATGGAACTGCCCCCGCCGCATGGATCCAAGGCCTTCCCAAGAGATAATTGTAGGAAGTATCCATATCCATGACCTGGAATGTTACTTCGAAGTCTATGGGGCCGATTGTCAAGACCAAATCAATTTTCCCGATTGTGTCTCTCTTGATACCATCGACTGCACGGACGCACACATTGTTGGGCCTGATTATTTCAGTCCCGATCTCCATTTTTTATAAGGTCGATAGAGGGCAAATATCAACCCCAGATCCACCGTCCATCGTAACTCTCTTCACGTAGTAACCTTCACATTTAATCGTTAGGTGGAGAGATTTGTTGTGGGTGGCCCCTTCCGGGGGCAAATCATTCTTGCTAAACGAAATTCGGTTGACCTCAAAAAATCGTTCTGCCATCCTTTCCATTTTCTCGACCGTGGTGTTGGCCGGAACATATGCTTCGTTGAGGGTTTTGATCAGGATCTTCTGATGCTAGCTTGAATTTACCAGCAAAGATAGAAGCGAGACCTGGGCGGGGGATTTCCTGAGCTCCTCGATTATGGCGTATTCAGATGTTTTCATATTCTTGAAGAATTCTTCTGCCTCTCCGGCACTGATCGACCTTTTGGGCGGGAAGCGTTTCAACTTACTTTTGTTTAGCTCTTCCGGGTCCAGGTATTTCTCTGAAGAGTTTATATCGCCTGTTTCCCCAGAAATCTCTTTCCCTTTATATGTCACCACCGTCAGGCGGTAATTCCATGGGACGGCAGTAGTATTCCTTATGGAAGTTTGCAACGCGAGGCTAATAACCATGGGCTCATTCAGCCTGGGTGAAATTATTTTCCCCCGCGCCGTATACGTCCCCTTCAAGACATATATTTTTGAGCCATTCATTATTGCCCTATTGAATTGTAACCTTCTGGGAGGGCTCAACACACTTTGTTCTTTCCTGTGTGCCTTGGGGATGTAAAGGACATCATCTTTGGAAGGGTCCCTTATTTGTCCCAGTCTCAGTCTGTTCCGTGACCTGGGGGACGGGGTTACTCTTTCTCATCTCCTTGGCTGGATTGGGAGCCGTCTTGGGTTTCCTTTCTACATCTATGATGACGATGATGGCCTTTAGAGCTGAATCGAAATCCTGGTCCTCACAAATCATACCGATGACGGACCCATGATTGTGAGCGGGTAGTGGATTGTTTTACATTGGGAGCTTCTTCCTCCCTTAAAACCACTTTCTTTTGTTCGATAAGGCTTTCCAGGGCCATTTTGGGGGTCCAACAGTCCTCTGTGTCGTGCCCTTCTGCTCCGGAATGGTAAGCACAACTAGTACCCCGTCTATACGATGGTGATTGGGGATTCTGCCCATTTGTAGGTACGGGTTGCAGGAGCCCCATCTTGACCAACTTTGGGAAGAGGCTGGAATATGGCTCTCCGATGGGAGTGAAATTAAGTCTCCTTGGCGGCTCTCTGGGGTAGGCATTGTACGGGTATCTGTTTTGATGTGGGCATTGATTATATGGAGCTGGGGGACGATGGTTATTTTTTGGTGGTGGAGTTCTATTCTGATTGTATTATTGTGGCGGCTTGGGATGTGGCTGAGCGTTCATTACCGCATAGGGAAAAGGGGGCGAAACATAAGCTGTATCTTGGTGAGGATAGTAATGTTGGGAAGCTTTAGGAAATGGGCGTGGGTATTGTCGAGGTTTCCTAACATTGGAAACCATAATGGCCCCTTATTCTTTCTTTTTCCTGTTGGCCGCAACCCCAGATCCACTTTGGATGGCCTGAGAGGTCGCTCTTATGGAAGATTGGCTCAGGATACGACCAGTTTTTAGCCTGTTCTCCACCATTTCTCAAATTTTAATTGCTTCCGCGAATGGTTTACCCATGGAGGACATCATATTTTGGAAGTAATCAGCTTCCTGTGCTTGTAGAAAAACGCTAACCATTTCAACCTCATCCATCGGAGGTCGGACCCTAGAGGCTTGCTCACGCCATTTGATGGCGTACTCCCTGGAACTCTCTGAGGGTTTCTTTTCGAGATTGGATAGTGAGTTCCTATCGGGAGCGATGTCCACATTGTATTGGAATTGTCGGACAAAGTCCCGGGCCAAGTCATCCCATATGTGCAAACAGGATATATCATGGTCCATGTACCATTCTGATGCAATTCCCGTCAAACTTTCTCCAAAATACGCCATGAGAAGTTCCTCCTTCCCACCTGTTCCCCAGAGCTGGTTGCAGTGTCTTTTCAGATGGGCTATGGGGTCTCCATGTCCGTCATATTTTTCAAACTTGGAGGTTTTAAACCCTAGAGGCAGACGGACGTGCGGGAACATGCACAAATCTGCATAGAAGACACTTTTCTGCCCGCTCAGCCCCTGTATATTTTTGAGACTCTGTTCAATACTCTTCATTTTTAGAGTTATTTCTTCGTTCTTGAAGCTTTTCTTATCCTGTCCCAAAGTGAACTGGGGCTGAGTTTGTTGGGGATACGCATTGGGAGTAGCATGAGCGGTATCCTGATGGACGGATGGTCTTTGGAATGTGAATGTTAGCGGCTCGAAACTTGGCCCGGAGATAGTTGGTGGGGCCGTGGTGGAGATTGGTGGTGCGGTGAAAATGTTGGAAGATACACCAGAAAACTAGGCCTGGGGGCGAACCTCAGAAGGTCTTCCAAGCCGACATAGTTGGATATCCAAATGGCATGGTGGGTAGCTTATGGGGATGTTAAACGTCCCTCCTGCCCTGGGGATTATTTCTGGGAAACCCAGGATGGTACTGGGTTGTTCCCTACCATTGGAACATGAGTCCCACATTTCCAGCATGCGGCAACATAGAGTCCTGTTCTCTTCAGCTGTTGCGGACTCAGATGTTGGGATGACTGGATTTAGGTCTTCCATGGTGGAGTTGACGATTGGCAAGTCACTTTCAGATGTCATTTCTATGCTCCCCGTTGATCTGGTGAAGTAAGGATGGGAAGCCAGGTTACCGCAAAACCGACCACCTTAAAATACCTTTTGGATTGAACCAAAAAAACGTTAGCTTAAAACATTTATCACATAGGCAAATCGCACATGCAGGGTATGCAATGCACCTGATGCCTTTCTATATGTCCTCGACACAATTGTGTATTTCATCCCGGCTTTATCTCTTGGTTTGTTTTTCTTTTTATTTTCCCTTTTCCTTTGTTATTGCTTCTGCTTTTTATTCCTCGCTCGGTTTCCTTTCTTATGGTTATGATCGAATCCTATGTGGATTGCCTACGTATCACGGCGCCGCGTGAATCAGATCATCACGTAGTTCATGCTAGAAAAACCCAAAGAGATGCATATATCATTTTCTAAAGGCTTCATTCTAAAAATTTCCATTCATTAAATAAACACTTTTGATTACCGAAAATTAGCAGCCCATTTTTGGAATTACAGAGTTTGCAAAACAGACTTGACACATATTTTCTAAAATATAAAGACCATTGTGGACTCAACACATGACTACGACTAGAAAAGTGAAGTACAGACTCGAAAATATCAAGAATACGTTAGTGCTTCCGTTCCTCCAGGGGCCGGTGGGGCATCATTCGGCCTTGCCACGGGCCTGCGTGCTATGTCTTGTCGGAGACGGTAAAGGTCGTCAATTATCTTGTGGACGAAGATCATAACTGCTGAGAAGAAAGTGGTCCGAGTCATATCTTTGCATTCCTGACATCTGGTGACGATGTAGTCAGCTATATCTTGGACCCTTCACCTGATAATACCCTTCTCTTGAAGCAGGCGCCCGATTTGTTGGGATCTCGCCTCTAAAGTTTGGGCATCCTTTTGACTCTATTGTTTCCATTGTTGCAACTTTTTTTCTAACCGAGCCATCATGGCATCGAGTTGTTCCCTCTCTGGTTTAAACCTTTTTGCCTGTTTGTCCATCTCGTTCTCTAAGGCGGCCAATTTTTCCTTCGAGCCCACGACTTCCTGGTCATATTTCCTTTTTAGTCTCTAGACAAACTCTGTTCTTTCTTCTGCACTTCTTGTTAATCTTGTCCGAACTTCGGCAAGTTCTTCTTCAGCTTTGTCTAACTCATTCCCATAGCTACATACTTTAAGCCTTAAGCTGTTGATAAGCCTTTCATCAGCCCTGCTTCTCTGGGTTCTCAACAGCTGTTTTCNAGGCAGTATGTAGAATGTTTTCGAACTTGATTTCCCTGACCTGGGCCTCCAATTTGCTTATGGTGGCTCGGTAGCTGTTTTCTTTTTCTAACCAAGCCCAATGCTCTTGAGTTTGCTCGGTGAATTATTGTACATGGGGTCTCTTTGCGGGTCGTTCTCGCTCTTAATGCTCCCTACCTCTTACACCGTACCAAGAGGTGTAGGCGGGTTCCACTTCCCCTTTGGATAAGTCTCTCACTCGAGTTTGAGGTTCTAAAAACCTGCACTCGTTCCAAATTTGACGGACCCTGCCTTCAGGAAATGCAGCTCTTTGGCATAACTCGATGGCTTGTTGGCTTAAATCTTCGTCATGGGGAACACCATGTTGTCTCCCCAGCTGGCGTAAGACCCGGTGGGGGGCATATGGCTGAATGCTTCGTAGGCCCATTAACAGGAGATATCAAACCTCAGCAGACATATTGATAACCTCGCTGAGAGGGAGCCACCCGAACGTCCACTCGATTTGGTTGGCAGTCAGTGAGCTCAAGTATGAGTGCCATGCTTCCATGCCTTTAGGGAATTGGTGGCCTTTTACCCGAGTACTATGTTCCTCGATGCAGTTCAAACCGGTTAAACAGTAGTTCATGTAGCCCGGGCGGTGACAGAGGTGCTCGATCAGCCAGATTTGTAGGAGTAGGTTGCACCCCTCAAAGAATTTTCCCCCAGATTGGCAAATTGTCAGAGCACGGTAATCTCGGAAAAGACCATCGGTATAAGTGTGCTATTGGACTTTTTCATCATGAAGTCTGCTATTCCCACAAGCCCAATGTCTATGCATCCGTCACT
>MDKI01212932.1:0-12309 GCA_005239505.1 Nicotiana paniculata | reverse complement strand
CCGGCTCCGTACCAAGGCGTCCTGCCTGGACCATGGAAGGCGATAATACAGGCACGACTGTCGAAATTCTAGTTTAATTGTCATAAAATGCCAAAAAATTTAACTTGCTCAATTAAAAGTGGTGGTTATGGTTCCTTGGGTCATATTTGATATCCCAGAAAATTATTATGCGATCCGGTACTGGCTCCGTACCAAGGCGTCTGGCCTGGACCATGGATGGCGGTAATACAGGCACGACTGGCGGAATTCAAATTTAAATTCCATAAAAGGCCAAAAAATGTAACTTGATCATTTCGAAGCGTATGTTGTGGTTAATTGGGTATTATTTAATGTCCCAGAGAAATATCATGTGATCCGGTACCAGCTCCGTACCAAGGCGTCCTGCCTGGACCATGGAAGGCGGTAATACAGGCACGACTGGCGGAATTCAAATTTAAATTCCATAAAAGGCCAAAAAATGTAACTTGATCATTTCGAAGCGTATGTTGTGGTTAATTGGGTATTATTTAATGTCCCAGAGAAATATCATGTGATCCGGTACCAGCTCCGTACCAAGGCGTCCGGCCTGAACCATGGCAGGCGATAATACATGCCGACTAACGGAATTCCAGTTTAATTGCCATAAAATGCCAAAAAATGTGACTTGATCATTGCGAAGCGTTGGTTATGGTTCCTTGGGTCGTATTTGATTTCCCGGACAAATATCATGAGATCCGGTACTGGCTCCGTACCAAGGCATCTGGCTTGGACCATGGCAGGCGATAATACAGGCACGACTGCCAGAATTCCAGTTTAATTGCCATAAAATGCCAAAAAATGTAATTCAATCATCTCGAAGCGTTGGTGATGGTTTCTTGGATCGTAATTGATGTCCTGGATATATATGATGTGATCTGGTACCAGCTCCGTACCATGGCGTCTGGCTTAGACTATGGCAGGCAATAATGCGGGCACGACTGGCGGAATTCTAGTTTAATTGCCATAAAATTCTAAAAAATGTAACTTGATCATTTCGAAGTGTTGGTTATGAATCCTTGGTTTGTATTTGGTTTCCCGGACAAATATCATAAGATTCGGTACCTGCTACATACCAACGCGTCCGGCCTGGACCATGGAAGGCGATAATGCAGGCACGACTTGGCGGAGTTATAGTTTAATTTCCATAAAATTCCAAAAAATGTAATTTGATCCTTTCGAAGAGTTGGTTATGGTTTCTTGGGTTATATTTGAGGAAATGGAAAAATATCATGCGATCCGGTACCGGATCCATACCGAGGCGTCCGACCTGGACCATGGATGGCGATAATACATGCACGACTGGCTGAATTCCAGTTTAATTGCCATAAAATGCCAAAAAATATAACTTGATCATCTCAAAGTTTTGGTTATGGTTCTTTGGGTCTTATTTGATGTCCCGGACAAATATCATGCGATTCGGTACCGGCTACATACCACGGCGTCCGGCCTGGACCATGGCAGGCGATAATACAAGCACGACTTGGCGGAATTCTAGTTTAATATCCACAAAATGCCAAAAAATGTAATTTGATCATTTCGAAGATTTGGTTATGGTTCCTTGGATTGTATTTGATTTCTCGGAAAAATATCATGCGATCCGGTACCGACTCCATACCAAGGCATCCGGTCAGGACCATGGATGGCGATAATACAGGCACGACTGGCGAAATTCCAGTTTAATTTCCATAAAATGCCAAAAAATGTAACTTGCTCATTTCAAAGCGTTGGTTATGGTTCCTTGGGTCATATTTAATGTCACAGATAAATATCATGCGACCCGGTACCGGCTCCGTACCAAGGCGTCCAGCCTGGACCATGGCTACCGATAATACAGGCACGATTGGCGGAATTCCTGTTTAATTGCCATAAAATGCCAAAAAATATAACTTGATCATTTTGAAGCGGATGGTTCCTTGGGTCATATTTGATATCCTGGACAAATATCATGTGATTTGGTACCAGCTCCGTACCAAGGCGGCCTGGACCACGACAGGCGATTATACATGCACGACTAACAGAATTCCAGTTTAATTGCCATAAAACGCCAAAACATTTAACTTGATCATTTCAAAGAGTTGGTTATGGTTCTGTGGATCGTATTTGATGTCCTGGAGAAATATCATGTGATCCGGTACCGTCTCTATACCACGACGTCCAGCCTGGAGCATGGCAGGCGATAATAGATGCACGACCGTCGGAATTCCAGTTTAATTGCCATAAAATGCCAAAAAATGTAACTTGATCATTTCGAAGCATTTGTTATGGTTCCTTGGGTCGTATTTGATGTCCAGGACAAATATCATGCGATACGGTACCGGCACTGTACCAAGGCGTCCGACCTGGACCATGGCAGGCGCTAATACATGCACGATTGGCGGAATTCAAGTTTAATTTCCATAAAATGCAAAAAAATTTAACTTACTCATTTCGAAGCATTGGTTATGGTTCCTTGGGTCATATTTAATTTCACAGACAAATATCATGTGATCCGGTACTGTCTTTGTACCAAGGCGTCCATCCTGGACCATGGCAGGCGATAATAGAGGCACGACTGGCAGAATTCTAGTTTAGTTGCCATAAAATGCAGAAAAATGTACCTTGATCATTTCGAAGCGTTGGTTATGGTTCCTTGGGTCGTATTAGATTTCCAGGACAAATATCATGCGATCCGATACCGGCTCCGTACCAAGGCATCCGGCCTGGACCATGGCAGGCGCTAATACAGGTACGACTGGCGGAATTCAAGTTTAATTGCCATAAACTACCAAAAATGTAACTTGATCATTTCGAAGAGTTGGTTATGGTTCCTTGGGTCATATTTAATGTCCCGGAAAAATATCATGCGATCCGGTGCCGGCTCCATACCAAGGCGTCCGGCCTGGACTATGGCAGGCAATAATACAGGCACGACAGTCGGAATTCTAGTTTAATTGTCATAAATTGCCAATAAATGTAACTTGCTCATTTCAAAGCGTTGGTTATGGTTCCTTGGGTCATATTTATATCCCGGAAAAATAACAGGCGATCGGACACCGGCTCCGTACCAAGGATTCCGGCGTGGACCATGGCAGGCGATAATACATGCACGACTGGCGGAATTCCAGTTTAATTGCCTTATAATGCCAAAAAATGTAACTTGATCATTTCGAAGAGTTGGTTATGGTTCCTTTGGTTGTATTTGATGTCCCGAAAAAATATCATGCGATACGGTACCGGCTACGTACCAAGGAGTGCGACCTGGACCAAGGCAGGCGATAATACAAGCATGACTGGCGCAATTCCATGTTAATTGCCATAAAATGGAAAAAAATGTAACTTGATCATTTCGAAGTTTTTGTTATGGTTCCTTGGGTCATATTTAATTTCCCAAACAAATATCATGTGACCCGGTATCGGCTCCGTACCAAGGCATCCGGCCTGGACCATGGCAGGCGATAATACATGCACGACCGGCGGAATTCCAGTTTAATTGCCATATAATGCCAAAAAATGTAACTTGATCATTTAGAAGAGATGGTTATTGTTCCTTTGGTTGTATTTGATGTCCCGGAAAAATATCATGCGATCCGGTACCGGCTCCGTACCAAGGAGTGTGACCTGGACCATGGCAGGCGATAATACAGGCATGACTGGCGCAATTCCATTTTAATTGCCATAAAATGCAAAAAAAATGTAACTTGATCATTTTGAAGTTTTGGTTATGGTTTCTTGGGTTATATTTAATGTCCCAGACAAATATCATGTGACCCGGTACCGGCTCCGTACCAAGGCGTCTGGCCTGGACCATGGCAGGCAATAATACATGCACGACTAGCGGAATTCCAGTTAAATTGCCCTATAATGCCAAAAAATGTAACTTGATCATTTCGAAGAGTTGGTTATGGTTCCTTTGGTTGTATCTGATGTCCCGGAAAAATATAATGTGATCCGGTACCGAATCCATACCAAGGCGTCCTGCCTGGACCATGGATGGCGATAATAAAGGCACGCTTGGCGAAATTCCAGTTTAATTTCCATAAAATGCCAAAAAATGTAACTTGATCATTTCGAAGCGTTGATTATGGTTCCTTTGGTCATATATAATGTCCCAGAAAAATATCATGTGACCCGGTACCGGATCCGTACCAAGGCGTCCGGCGTGGACCATGGCAGGCGATAATACAGGCACGACTAGCGAAATTCCAGTTTAATTGCCATAAAATACAAAAAAATGTTACTTGATCATTTCGAAGCGTTGGTTATGGTTTCTTGGGTCATATTTGATATCCCGGAAAAATATCATGTGATCCGGTACCGGCTCCGTACCAAGGCGTCCGACATGGACCATAGCACGCGATAAAACAAGCACGATTGACGGAATTCTAGTTTAATTTCCATAAAATGCCAAAAAATGCAACTTGATCAATTCAAAGCGTTGGTTATGGTTCTATGGGTCGTATTTAATGTCCTGGAGAAATATCATGCGATCTAGTACCGTCTCTATACCAAGGCGTCCGACCTGGACCATGGCAGGCGATAATACATGCACGACTGTCGGAATTCCAGTTTAATTGCCATAAAATGCCAAAAAATGTAACTTGATCATTTCAAAGAATTGGTTATGGTTTTGTGGGTTGTATTTGATGTCCTGAAGAAATATCATGCGATCCAGTACCGTCTCTGTACCAAGGCGTCCGGCCTGGACCATGGCAGGCGATAATAAAGGCACGACTGGCGGAATTCTAGTTTAATTGCCATAAAATGCCAAAAAAGTAACTTGATCATTTCGAAGCATTGGTTATGGTTACTTGGGTCATATTTGATGTCCAGGACAAATATAATGCGATCCGGTACCGGCTCCGTACCGAGGCGTCCGGCCTGGACCATGGCAGGCAATAATATGTGCGCGACAGGCAGAATTCTAATTTAAATGCCATAAAATGCCAAAAAATGTAACTTGATCATTTCGAAGAGTTGGTTATGGTTCCTTGGGTTGGGTTTTATGTCCCGGAAAAATATCTTGCGATCCGGTACCGGCTTCGTACCTAGGTGTCCGGCCTAGACCATGGCAGGCAATAATACAGGCACGGCTGGCGGAATTGCAGTTTAATTTCCATAAAATTCATAAAAATGTAACTTGATCATTTCGAAGCGTTGGTTATGAATCCTTGGGTTGTATTTGATTTCCCGGAAAAATATCATGCGATTCGGTACCGGCTACGTACCAACGTGTCCGACCTGGACCATGGAAGGCGATAATGCAGGCACGACTTGGCGGAATTCTTGCTTAATTGCCATAAAATTTCAAAAAATGTAACTTGATCCTTTTGAAGAGTTGGTTATGGTTTCTTGGGTTGTATTTGATGTTATGGACAAATATCATGCTATCCGGTACCGGATCCATACCAAGGCGTCCGACCTGGACCATGGATCGCGATAATAAAGGCACGACTGGCTGAATTCCAGTTTAATTGCCATAAAATGCCAAAAAATGTAACTTGATAATTTCAAAGTTTTGGTTATGGTTCCTAGGGTCATATTTGATGTCCCAGACAAATATCATGCGATTCGGTACCGGCTACATACCACCACGTCCGGCCTGGACCATGGCAGGCGATAATACAAGCAGGACTTGGCGGAATTCTAGTTTAATTGCCATAAAATGCCAAAAAATGTAACTTGATCATTTCGAAGCGTTGGTTATGTTTCCTTGGGTCATATTTTTTGATATCCTAGACAAATATCTTGTGATCCGGTACCGGCTCCGTACCAAGGCGTCCCGCCTGGACCATGGCAGGCGATAATACATGCACGACTAATGGAATTCCAGTTTAATTGCCATAAAACGCCAAAAAATGTAACTTGATCATTTCAAAGCGTTTTTTATGGTTCTGTGGGTCGTATTTGATATCCTGGAGAAATATCATGCGATCTGGTACCGTCTATGTATGAAGGCTTCCGTCCTGGACCATGGTAGGTGATAATAGAGGCAGGACTTGCGGAATTCCAGTTTAATTGCCATAAAATGCAGAAAATGTAACTTAATCATTTCAATGCGTTGGTTATGGTTCTGTGCGTCGTATTTGATGTCCTGGAGAAATATCATGCGATCCGGTACTGTCTTTGTACCAGGGCGTCCGGCCTGGACCATGGCAGGCGCTAATACAGGCACGACTAGCGAAATTCAAATTTAATTTCCATAAAATGCAAAAAAATGTAACTTGATCATTTCGAAAGCGTTGGTTATCGTACCTTGGGTCATATTTAATGTCTCGGAAAAATATGATGTGACCCGGTACCGGCTCCGTACCAAGGCATCCGGCTTGGACCATGGCAGGCGATAATACAGGCACGACTGGCGGAATTCTAGTTTAATTGCCATAAAAGGCCAAAAATGTAACTTGATCATTTCGAAGCGTTGGTTATGGTTCCTTGGGTCATATTTTATTTCACGGACAAATATCATGTGACCCGCTACCGGCTCAGTACCAAGGCGTCCGGCTTGGACCATGGCAGGCGATAATACAGGCACGACTGGCGGAATTCTAGTTTAATTGCCATAAAAGGCCAAAAATGTAACTTGATCATTTCGAAGCGTTGGTTATGGTTCCTTGGGTCATATTTGATATCCTGGACAAATATCATGTGATCCGGTACTGGCCCCGTACCAAGGCGTCCGACCTGGACCATTGCAGGCGATAATACATGCACGATTGACGGAATTCCAGTTTAATTGACATAAAACGCCAAAAAATTTAACTTGATCATTTCAAAGTGTTGGTTATGGTTCTATGGGTCGTATTTGATGTCCTGGATAAATATCATGTGATCCAGTACCGTCTCTATACCAAGGCGTCCGGCCTGGACCATGGCAGGCGAAAATATATGCACGACTGTCGGAATTCCAGTTTAATTGCCATAAAATGCCAAAAAATGTAACTTGATCATTTCAAAGTGTTGGTTCTGGTTCTGTGGGTCGTATTTGATTTTCTGGAGAAATATCATGTGATCCGGTACCGTCTTTGTTCCTAGGCGCCCGGCCTGGACCAAGGTAGGCGATAATAGAGGCACGACTAGCGATTTTTTGAATCATTGTTTATGTTTCCTTGGGCCGTATTAGATGTCCAGGACAAATATCACGCGATCCGATACCGGCTTTATACCAAGGCATCCGGCCTGGACCATGGCAGGCGCTAATACAGGCACGACTAGCGAAATTCAAATTTAATTTCCATAAAATGCCAAAAAATGTAACTTGATCATTTCGAAGCGTTGGTTATGGTACCTTGGGTCATATTTAATGTCTCGGAAAAATATGATGTGACCCGGTACCGGCTCCGTACTAAGGCGTCCGACCTGGACCATGGCAGGCCATAATACAGGCACGACTGGCGGAATTCTAGTTTAATTTCCATAAAATGCCAAAAAATGTAACTTGATCATTTCGAAGCGTTGGTTATGGTTCATTGGGTCATATTTCATATCCCGGACAAATATCATGTGACCCGGTACCGGCTTCGTACCTAGGTGTCCGGCCTGGACCATGGCAGGCGCTAATACAGGCACGATTGTCGGAATTCCAATTTAATTGACACAAAATGCCAAAAAATCTAAATTGATCATTTCGAAGCATTGGTTATAGTTCCTTGGGTCATATTTAATGTCCCGCACAAATATCATGCGACCCAGTACCATCTCCGTACCAAGGCGTCCTGCCTGGACCATGGCAGGCGATAATACAGGCACGACTGGCGGAATTCCAGTTTAATTGCCATAAAATGTCAAAAAATGTAACTTGATCATTTCGAAGGGTTGTTTATTGTTCCTTGGGTCATATTCATATCTCGGACAAATATCATGTGACCCGGTACCGGCTCCGTACCAAGGCATCCGGCTTGGACCATGGTAGGCGATAATACAGGCACGACAGTCGGAATTCTAGTTTAATTGTCATAAAATGCCAATAAATATAACTTGATCATTTCAAAGCGTTGGTTATTGTTCCTTGGGTCATATTTGATATCACGGACAAATATCATGCAATCCGATACTGGCTCCGTACGAAGGAGTCCGGCGTTGACCATGGCAGGCGATAATACATGCACGACTGACGGAATTCCAGTTTAATTGCCATAAAATGCCAAAAAATGTAACTTGATCATTTCGAAGTGTTGGTTATGGTTTTGGGCCGTATGTGATCTGGTAACGACTCTGTACCAAGGCGTCCGGTCTGGACCATGGCAGGCGATAATACAGGTACTACTAGCGAAATTTAAGTTTAATTGCCATAAAATGCCAAAAAATGTAACATGATCATTTCGAAGCGTTGGTTATGGTTCCTTGTGTCGTATTTGATGTCTCGGACAAATATCATGAGATACGGTACCGGCTCCGTACCAAGGAGTCCGACCGGGACGATGGCAGGCGATAATATAGGCATGACTGGCGCAATTCCAGTTTAATTGCCATAAAATGCAAAAAAATGTAACTTGATCATTTCGAAATTTTGGTTATGGTTCCTTGGGTCATATTTAATATCCTGGATAAATATCATGCGACCCGGTACCGACTCCGTACCAAGGCATCCGACCTGGACCATGACAGGCGATAATACATGCACGAGTGACGGAATTTAAGTTTAATTGCCATAAAATGCCAAAAAATGTAACTTGATCATTTAGAAGAAATGGTTATTGTTCCTTTGGTTGTATTTGATTTCCTGGATAAATATCATGCGATCCGGTACCGTCTCCATACCAAGGCGTCCGGCCTGGACCATGGATGGCGATAATACAGTCACGACTGGCGAAATTCCAGTTTAATTGCCATAGAATGCCAAAAATGTAACTTGATCATTTTGAAGCGTTGGTTATGGTTCCTTGGGTCATATTTAATATCCCGGAAAAATATCATGCGATCCGGTGCCGGCTCCATACCAAGGCATCCAGCCTGGACCATGGATGGCGATAATACAGTCACGACTGGCGGAATTCCAGTTTAATTGCCATAGAATGCCAAAAATGTAACTTGATCATTTTGAAGCGTTGGTTATGGTTCCTTGGGTCATATTTAATATCCCGGAAAAATATCATGCGATCCGGTGCCGGCTCCATACCAAGGCGTCCAGCCTGGACCATGGATGGGGATAATACAGTCACGACTGGCAAAATTTCAGTTTAATTTCCATAAAATGCCAAAAAATGTAACTTGATCATTTCTAAGCGTCGGTTATGGTTCCTTTGGTCATATTTAATGTTCCGGACAAATATCATGCGACCCGGTACCGACCTCGTACCAAGGCGTCCGGCCTGGACCATGGCAGGTGATAATACAGGCACGACTGGCGAAATCCCAGTTTAATTGCCATAAAATGCCAAAAAATGTAACTTGATCATTTCGAACCGTTGGTTATGGTTTCTTGGGTCATATTTGATATCCCGGACAGATATCATGTGACCCGGTACTGGCTCTATACCAAGGCGTCCGGCCTGGACCATGGCAGGCGATAATACAGGCACGACTGGCGAAATCCCAGTTTAATTGCCATAAAATGCCAAAAAATGTAACTTGATTATTTCGAAGCGTTGGTTATGGTTTCTTGGGTAATATTTGGTATCCCGAAGAAATATCATGAGATCCGGTACCGGCTCCGTACCAAGGCTTCTGGCCTGGACCACGGCAGGCGATAATACAGGCACGACTGCCGGAATTCCAGTTTAATTGCCATAAAATGCCAAAAAATGTAACTTGATTATTTCGAAGCGTTGGTTATGGTTTCTTGGGTAATATTTGGTATCCCGAAGAAATATCATGAGATCCGGTACCGGCTCCGTACCAAGGCTTCTGGCCTGGACCACGGCAGGCGATAATACAGGCACGACTGTCGGAATTCTAGTTTAATTGTCATAAAAACCAATAAATATAACTTGCTCATTTCAAAGCTTTGGTTATAGTTCCTTGGGTCATATTTGATATCACGGATAAATATCATACGATCTGATACCGGCTCCATACCAAAACATCCGGCGTGGACCATGGCAGGCGATAGTACATGCACGACTGGCGGAATTCCAGATTAATTGTCATAGAATGCCAAAAAATGTAACTTGATCATTTCGAAGCGTTGGTTATGGTTCCTTGAATTGTATTTGATGTCCGGGACAAATATCATGCGATCCGGTATCGGCTCCGTACCAAGGCATCCGGCCATGACCATGGCAGGCGATAATACAGTCACGTCTGGCGGAATTCCAGATTAATTGACATAAAATGCCAAAAATGTAACTTGATCATTTCCATGTGTTGGTTATTAATCCTTGGGTTCTTTTGATTTACCGGACAAATATCATGCGATCCGGTATCGGCTCCGTACCAAGGCATCCGGCCATGACCATGGCAGGCGATAATACAGTCACGTCTGGCGGAATTCCAGTTTAATTGCCACAAAATTCCAAAAAATGTAACTTGATCATTTCCATGTGTTGGTTATTAATCCTTGGGTTCTTTTGATTTACCGGACAAATATCATGCGCTTCGGTACCGGCTACGTTCCAACGCGTCCGGCCTGGACCATGGATGGCGATAATACAGGCACGACTGGCTGAATTCCAGTTTAATTGCCACAAAATTCCAAAAAATGTAACTTGATCCTTTCGAAGAGTTGGTTATGGTTTCTTGGGTTGTATTTGATGTCATGGATAAATATCATGCGATGCGGTACCGGATCCTTACCAAGGCGTCCGGCCTGGACCATGGATGGCGATAATACAGGCACGACTGGCTGAATTCCAGTTTAATTGCCATAAAATGCCAAAAAATATAACTTGATCATTTCGAAGTTTTGTTTATGGTTCCTACGGTCATATTTGATGTCTCAGACAAATATCATGTGATTCGGTACCGGCTCCGTACCAAGGTGTCTGGCCTGGACCATGGCAAGCGATAATAAATGCACGACTGGCAGAATTCTAGTTTAATTGCCATAAAATGCCAAAAAATGTAACTTGATCATTTCGAAGCGTTGGTTTTCCTTCTGTTGTATTTTATTTCCCGGAAAAATATCATGCGATCCGGTATCGACTCCGTACCAAGGCATCCGGCCAGGACCATGGCAGGTGATAATACAGGCACGGCTGGCGGAATTGCAGTTTAATTGAGATAAAATGCCAAAAAAATGTAACTTGATCATTCCGAAGCGTTGGTTCTGGCTCCTTGGGTCGTATTTGATGTCCTGGATAAATATCATGTGATCCGGTACCAGCTTCGTACCAAGGCGTCCGCCCTGAACTATGACAGGCAATAATACAGGCACGGCTGGCAGAATTCCAGTTTAATTGCCATAAAATTCCAAAAAATGTAACTTGATCATTTCCATGTGTTGGTTATGAATCCATGGGTTGTATTTTATTTCCCGGACAAATATCATGCGCTTCGGTACCGGCTACGTTCCAACGCATCCGGCCTGGACCATGGAAGGCGATAATGCAGGCACGAATTGGATGAATTCTAGTTTAATTGCCATAAAAAGTCAAAAAATGTAACTTGATCCTTTCGAAGAGTTGGTTATGGTTTCTTGGGTTGTATTTGACGTCATGGACAAATATCATGCGATCCGGTACCGGATTCATACCAAGGCGTCCGGCCTAGACCATGGATGGCGATAATATAGGCACGTCTGGCTGAATTCCAGTTTAATCGCCATAAAATGCCAAAAAATATAACTTGATCATTTCGAAGTTTTGGTTATCGTTCCTAGGGTCATACTGTATTTCCCGGACAAATATCATGTGATTCGGTACCGGCTACATACCACGGTGTCCGGCCTGGACAATGGCAGGCGACAATAAAGGCACGACTTGGCTGAATTCCAGTTTAATTGCCATAAAATGCCAAAAAATGTAACTTGATCATTTCGAAGTTTTAGTTATGGTTCTTTGGGTCTTATTTGATGTCCCGGACAAATATCATACGATTCGGTACCGCCTACGTACCACGGCGTTCGGCCTGGACCATGGCAGGCGATAATACAAGCACGGCTTGGAGGAATTCTAGTTTAATTGCCATAAAATGCCAAAAAATGTAACTTGATCATTTTGAAGAATTAGTTATGGTTCCTTGGGTTGTATTTGATGTCCCGGAAAAATATCTTTCGATCCGGTACCGGCTCCATACCAAGGCGTCCGACCTGGACCATGGATGGCGATAATACAGGCACGACTGGCAAAATTCCTGTTTAATTTCCATAAAATTCCAAGAAATGTAACTTGCTCATTTCGAAGCATTGTTTATGGTTCCTTGGGACATATTTAATGT